>JABUQX010010644.1:10000-22500 GCA_015478945.1 Trachelipus rathkii
TTTACGTGGATGTACATTGTGCAAATGAACAAAATGTATATTAGGATAAAAACTGATAGTAAAACTCTTGAGAGAGACAAAGTCAACTACCTGTGTATCGAGTAGGAGACTTGGATAGATATAGTTGCAATTAAGAAAACGAAAGCAAGAGAAAAGCTGGAATGGATTATTCATTAATACAAAAGAACAAATATCAGACGTACTGACGAGGAAATGCGTTAATGTGATGATACGGTAGATTATGTAGAGAAATTATAGAAAGTAGAAAAAAAGAGAGAAAGCCAAAACAAAACAAAAATGTTGTTCCTAGCAGGAGAAAAAGAGATCTTTGTTTAAATGACGAAATAATTATAAAGTATTTCTTTAGTGCGTAAGTTTTTTTCTTTTCAGTTGTAAAAAAGAGGAAGCCCCCTAGGTAACTTCGGTTATTAATTAAATTTATTCTTAAGTTAAAGTACATAGACAAATGCATAGTTAAACAAAGGAAAGTAATTAGAATATTGTCGCATGGTAGTGTATCAGAGTTATATGCCTTTTAATGAGTTTCAGATGTGCATGTGTGAGTTTAGGGCCATTTATGCATGTTTGTGATGTTCATTTATATTCTATATCCAGGATAATTTCGTTTAGATGAGAATAAAAACAGATAAATATCCTTGGTCATCCTCATCTAAAACGACTAAGGCTTAGTCTAAACACCAATGATATATGAATTACATAGGATTTTTATTTTACCTGAAATTCTGATAAAGTTTTTTCGAACTGCTTTCTAACTTTTACATGATTAATAGCAGCTTCTAAACTGGCTTGCGCTCCTCCAAGAGAACACGAGGCTAAAGTCAAATGGTAGAAAAGAAAAATTTAAACATTAATATTAGAGAAGTAACTTTTAAGTTTTGAAATAGCACCGCTACTTGAAGCATTTCATAAACTTAAAACAAATTACATAAATGATTATATTATTAAAGGAATTTGAATTAAAGAAAAACTGCAAATAAATTTCCTTAATTAAACTAGGATCAAGGTCACAAAAATACATAACTTTTAGTATTATACCTTACCAATGTTAATTCTTCCACCGTAAAGTCCTCTCATTGCAATTTTAAAGCCATCACCTTCTCTTCCTATGACGTTTTTCAAAGGTACACGACAGTCTTCCAAAATCACCATTCTTGCTGGATGAGTATTCCAGCATAGCTTCTTCTCCTTTTTCCCAAAATTGAGACCTTATTTATCGAAATTGAAAAAAAAAAAAAAAATTACATATTGCCAATATATTTTTAACTGTTTTTGCTAATTATATGACCAAAAGTAATGCAATTCCTAAATACAAAATTCTAACCTATTACTATTTTTAAATATTGAACAAATTTAGTCCCTGACTACTCTTTAAGTATCCATACATTTAGCTAAATAAAGTTGATTAAAAACTTTAAACCTCTATTGCGCTATGATCAGAAAAAATGCAAAGGAAATATGAAAGTATAAAATAAGAATGAACGAGACCATTAAATGTGACTAAAAAGGAATGAGAGTTATCCTTTCATGTGCTGTATTAGGAGGGGTTCATGTATTTATTAAATAATTTTGCATATACAAAGTATTCAACAGAACAAAAAAAAAAGTGAAAAAACTAAAAAGAGGATACATAATGTAATTATTAACCGGCTGTTTTTTCCCTTACAGAATTTACCTTTAACATTCACTCACATAACATAACATAATAGGGAAATAGATTGGAGTTAAGCGTGGAACATATTGCAAACAATGAAATCGAGATAATTAAAAAAAATCGTAATGAAAGAAAATGTTTAGGACTAATTGATATTCGCATAGAAATGTTAAAAAGAGAAGGTAATTGTGTCGTAGAATGGTTGATGAGATTATTTAATGTCAGCTATGAAAATATACCATTTTTTCTGGTTTTATTTTTTTTAAATTATTTGATGTTGGTGTAGCATAAACTTTATTAACTTTTTTTTTCTCTCTCAGGAGCTTGATGAGACAAAAACCATGCGAACTCGCCCAATCATTTCAAAATTTGCAATAAAATTTAAAGCAGGTTCAGCAGAAAAAAAAAAGTTAATCCTCATTTCAGACTTTCAATAAAAAAATCACTTTTGAAAAATTATTTTTTATCCTTTTCATGATGAATCATACATCAAAATAAAAATCTTCTTCAGCCATTTCTAAATTTGTTATAGAAATGAAAATAGGTGGAGTAGAAAAAAGTATCTTCATTTCCAACCTTCTTATATTCCCTCGTTCAATTCAGAATAACTTTATTTATTTATTTATTTATTTATTTTTTTTTTTGGGGGGGAGGGGGTATAAATGGGACGGTCCCATTTATACCCCCAAGTGAGAACTCGTCGAGGTCAGAAAAATACACCCTGAAGTTTCACGAGACTGCAACGGACCATCGCTGTGGTATCTCGTCAATCTCTTTTCGACTTGCGACATGTTCTTCTACTACTTTTCTGTTCCCGTGTGTGCTACACACCTTACCCGAAATCTGGGGATATCAGGAAGATAATAATAATAATAATAATAATAATAATAATAATAATAATAATATAATAATAATAATAATAATAATAATAATAAAAATGTTAAATATATATATATATATTATATATATATATATATTTATTCTAATATAATTATATTATATATCTATATATATATATATATATATATATATATATATATATATAATACCTGGGGCTCCTTTTCGCAAGGACACATGTTTGCCCTTTGACCGCTTTACCCTCCAGTACGAACAGCATTTTAAATATACGTCTGATTCACGCCACCTCCACTAATAAAAGCCTGAATATTATATATATATATAATATTATATATATATATATATATATATATTTATATTATCTATATATATATATATATAAATATATATATATATATATATATATATATATATATATATATATAGTATTATATATATTATATAATATTATATATATATATATATATTATATATATATATATATTTTATCTTATCTTCATCTTCCTCTTTTCCCAGACTGGGGGTAAGGTGCGTGACAAGCATCGCAAAAAGAAAAAAGTTAGAAGTATTTATAACAGAAGTCGAAAAGAAAGCCCAGCCTTACCGCCCCCTCAATACTATTAGCGGAGAGCTTCGTCGCAGTCAGAAATCCCCCTAGAGGCTTCAGGGACAGCGACGGACCCTCAACATGTAATATCGTCAGTGTAGGGTTCATCCTCTTGGCCAAGGTGGCCACAACCATACCCCCTCACAAAACCGCCATTCACTCTATTATGCAACTTTATTCTCGCCTCTTGCCAAACTCACCATTTTCTCTCTTTCATACAGCCTTTACCTGACTCAATCCACTTTTTCTTCGGTCTCCCAGCCGTCGATTCCCAACACACTCACCACTATACATCCACATAACCAACCAACCGACTATCATTCATCCTTATCACATGACCAAACCATCCAACGTACTTTCATTATTCTCTCATTTACCCCTTTTCTTCAGCACCACATAACTCTCTAATACGTTCATTCCTGACATTTTATAATTTCTTTTCACACCCTAACACGCCCCTAAGATTGTCCATCTGACACATTGAACTTTAGATCTTATACTCTACCCTCATGTAAGACCCAAGCGCACTCAAGACTTAGTCGCTTTACATCCATCAACGATTTAATTGCCCCAGCCATCTTCCTGCCATTCACAACTTTACCTACTACACTCTGCATCATCCGTTCCGCTTTTCATCCAACATATATCTAATATTTTAAACTCAGACCTTGTTCCAGTTGCTCACCATCTAACATAACTTCAAGCCGAGGACTGTCCTCACTCACACCATAACCTTACTCTTATCTAACGTTTACTTCAAAACCCCTTCCATTTACAAATTGAATAACCTCTCTACCAATCTTCTCAACTCTCTTCAGATTCACGACACAAAACCAAATCATCCCATATAATAGGTAAGGCCACCCTCTCCATCATTCATAACACCATTTCCTGCACCCCCATCTCTATGTTCTTTCCATAACTCCATCCATTTACAAATTGGATACCCAAGAGACATAACACATTCCCTGCCTCTCCGCTTATTAAATTTAAACGCATCACTTTTGACACCACTTTATTCTTAGCACACGCTTTTCACCTATCGTCATACATACTTTTGATTCCATTCAAAAGCCTACCACCATATATATATTATATAATATAATATTATATATTTTTATAGTTGTCACACCACTCACGGGCAGAGCCCTTTTGAAGGAGTATTTTGTTAATTATATATATATTATATATATATATATATTATATTATATATATATATATATATATAATTGATATTATATATATTATATATATATATATATATATATATATATATATATATATCCAATCCTTCGGAACTATACCCTCCACTAACGCTTTGTTCCACGACTTCCATATCCAGTCAATCACAACCTCGCCTCCATTACTGATCATTGCACAGGTAATTTCAACTATACCTGCAGATTTAACATTTTTTAGCTTCCTCCTTCCTAATTAGCTTATCACCAAAATCACTATTTCCTCTTACACCATCAAACCCACAAAATCACTATTTCCTCTTACACCATCAAACCCACAAATATTAATTATTACTTCTTCAATACTGCTAATGTTATGTAGATTTTCGAAATGTTCCCTCCACACTCTCCTCATATCCATTTCATTAGTCACGAAAGTACCATCCCTATTCATTATTCTTTGAAGATTCCCTTTACTCTCTCTTTCTTAACCTTTCGTTCTTCCCTCCAGAAGAGCTTCCTATTCCCCTTGTAAGCCCCTCAATCATCCTCCTTCCAGACTGTTCATTTACCTCTTTTCCTCCTACATAAGCAAATTTTAGTCTTTCTTTTTCCCCTCCTTCTATATTTCAATACACCTTTCTTTTGAGACCTCATCACTGGCTTTTAGTACATTCAACCCAGCTTCTTTTTTTACTTTTAACCGCTTGCATCATCTCTTCATTCCAACACTCACTATTGACATTCCTACTTCCACACATCCGCATACTTCTTCTCTTGCACTACTAACAAATAATAATAATAATAATAATAATAATAATAATAATAATAATAATAATAGCAATGCTTACTTTGGTTCCATTAAGGATTAGCTCATTGCCTTTCTTTACAGCTGTGGCAGATAAAGCTGCAGCATCTGACCCTGCGTTAGGTTCTGTTAAACAATAAGATGCAAGCGTCTCCATTGAAGCCAATCCTGGTACATACTTTTTTCTTTGAGGATCAGTTCCAAATTCATCAACCATCCAAGTACACATGCTGAAGAAGAATAGTGAAATAAGGGAAAGAAAATATTCTCACAAAAGAATAAAAACCTTTATATTTCAATCAATATTTAAATATAATAATCGATTCAACTCCGGATAATATTAAATGAACACTTTCTAACAAATGTATTCTGTCACAGATATTGCATTTATTCCTGCCATCATAATTATTATTTTATAGAACTCATTGATTGCCTTCTTGTAATTAGCATTTAAATTCCTATATATTTTGTCAATCATTTTGATTAATATTTGATATTTCCTTTCAAAAACATTTTAATTTTATCCTTGAAGTCTATCTACCCTCTATTTGATCTATGATTTTTTTTTTTTTAGTTTAATCGAACCTGACTTTATTAATGAAGATATCTATATCAAAATAAACTTTCTTTCATGATAAATAATGATAAATGCACATATTTCTTAAAAACTTATAAGGATAATTTATAGTCATATGACATTTTTCTCTTGATTTAAACAAACACTTTCTTAACCCATTCAGTAGCTGATTATCTTACTGAAACGGTATACAGTGCAACTTTCTCAAAAGTAGAACCTAGGTTCAAATACTGTTAACCACTATCAATTAGTCGGCTGGACTCAACTGGCTAGCTATACTTCACAATAAAAAAGCAAAATAGAACACACACATTAATTTTTCTGATGGGAAACCTTTATAATCAAAATATTCTACATGTTTCATGTAAAAATTTCTTTAGCAATTTCCAATTTAGTCAAGTACTATCATCACTTAAATATATCTCCAGAAAGCATATTAAATATATGTGCTCTATTATACTGGAATGTGTCTCCTTCATTTCTTTGAAGATTATTACAGTATTTAATAAAGTAGTAATTACCTTAGGAAACTCATTTGATGCATAAATTAATACATATATACAAACAAAAATTAGAATTTGATTACAAAATTTATGATCTAATTAATATGAAGAAGCTAAATTCAAAATCATCAGTCCTGATTAATAATACTTGCTTGTGAATACTGATGTAAGCTGCAGTTGAAACACATCCTTGAGCTAATGCTTCAAATATAATTGAGCCTTCTTCAGTACTTAAACCTGTTCCTCCAAATTCTTCATTGGCATATACTGCTCCAAAGCCTAGAGCTGCTGCTGCCCTCAAAATTTCTACTGGGAATTCTTCCTGATAATAATAATAATAATAATGATAATAATAAAATAATAGATAATATAATAATTAACAATAATAAATTTTAATAATTAATGAAATCAATTAATAAAATAATAATTTAATCATAATAATCAATCAATAATTTTCATGCAACAAATTTATAAAAGAACAATTTATATGATACTTAAAAAAATAACTTACATTTATATCCCATTTTTCCATATTTGGGCGCATTTCATTTTTGGCAAAATTTAAAGCTACCTCTTGAATGGCCTTCTGTTCATCACTCAAACCATCTGATGCTATATATATATAGCTATTATCTAGTATCCTATATATATATTATAGATATATATTATATATATATATTATTACGTATATTATATATATTACTAATATAGATACCATATATTATCTGTATATATATAATATATAGATATACCGTAAAATGGGGAAAAACCGGTCACGGAGGGGAAAACCGGGTCACTTTAATTAAATGTTAATATTTTTTAAATAAAAATTCTGTTCAATTAGAGAAAGTTTTTTAAGTAGCAAAAGTTTATTTTTCAAAATAGAAAAAATTAAGAAAAAACTTACACCTACTAGTCAAAAAAATTCCCAAAGTTGGAATTTTTTTTTTTTTTTTTTGTTGCAAAAATAGGCAGTTTTCAAAACTTTGACCTCAATGAGACATCCAATAGTATATTAGCCACCAAATTTCTGCAGACATTTTTTCATGTAAAAAATTTTAAAATAGTAAGCTTATTTTTAAAGAATTAAGTTTTTCAATTTCGGGAAAACCGTCCGGGCAGTCGGGAAAAAACCGGGTCAGTTATGAAACTTGTAAAAAAATGTCCATTTTTTTTTTTAGTTTTCAATAATATTTTGTTCTAATTTTTATGTATGGTAGGCTATAAGACATTGTTTAATGTTTTCTATACCTATCTTCTTTATATTATTATTATTATATTATTATTATTATTGATTATTATTATTATTATTATATTATTATTATAATAATAATAATAATAATAATAATAAAATAATAAATATATTTCATTATTATTATATTATTATATTATTATTTATTATATATTATTATATTATTTATTATTATTTATTATAATAATAATAATAATAATAATAATAATAATAATAATAATAATAATATATAATAATAATAATAATAATAATAAAAATAATAATAATAATAATAATAATAAAAATGATTATATGATTATTATTATTATATTATTATGATTATTATTATTATTATTATTATTATTATTATTATATATTATTATTTATTATTATTATTATTATTAGAAGCACTTGATATTACGAGAAGCCTATACACAACCGCACAGAATATTATTATTATTACTATTATAATAGCACTTATATATTACGAGGCCTACTACGAGATTCACGTAAACGTGACAAAAAAAAAATTTACAATATATAATTTATAATTATGACAATCAATAATAATTAATTAATAATAATATAATAATAACCGTATAATAATTAATAATAATAATAATAATAATTAATAATAATAATAATAATAATATCACATAATAATAATAAAATAATAAATATTATTTATTTATATATATTATATATTATTATTATTATTATTATATATTATATTATATTATTATTATCTATTATTATTATTATTATTATTATATATTATATTATATTATTATTATTATTAATAATAAATATGATTTATGATAATTTATTGAAGAAATTTTTAAAATTGATTGTCATAATTTAAAATTAAATATTGTAAAAAAAAATTTTTTGTAAACAAGTATACGTGAAAATGTGCATTACGTAGCTACTCGTAATAGTAAAAGTACCATATTGTTAAGTGTATAAATATTATTATTGAGTAATATTAGAATTATTAAAATTATTGTCATAATTCTTTTTTTTTTTCAATAAAACAATGAAAATAGAAATTCATATTTTTGCGAAAAAATTCACGTTTGATTAAAATGTTCAATTAAAATATAACTTAGACTTGTGTTTTTCTTATAGCAAATCTTAATACATAACATGATTAAAATCTACTTAACATTTTAAAATTATAATTAAAATTAGTTTGGACAAACACAAACGTAATAATATTTAATGACCGTTTCTCCCCGACGCCACTGACCGGTTTTCCCGAATTTCAATTTTTTGAAAATGTTATTTTTCAAAAAATTTTTTAAAAATTCGTTATTTCGTTTGTTATATTTTCATTATTCAAAAACATTAAGGAAACCTCAAATGTGAGAAAAAACTATTTAGTATAGATGTAACTTAAACAATTTCGATTTTCATGGATTCATTAAAAAAAAAAACGGCGATTTTTGTCTGGTTTTCCCCCATTTTACGGTTATATATAAATATAATACATATATATATAGATATATATATTATATATATATATATATATTAATATATATATATATATATAATATATATAATATATATATAATTGTCTCATTATATAATATAGGGGCCTATATCAAGTGTACCAGATCCAGGATCTGATTCCAGTTCTGGCTGGATCAGGCCAGATCCTACTGTAACTTTTTCTTAGCATTTATTAATTATCATTTAAGAGATATTTCATCCCTGCCAATGGGAGTTACATATATAATGCATAAGCTATCCCATACCTATTTTGAAATGCGAGTTGGTTTAACAATTAGGCTCATATACAGTAGTCACAGATATATTCAATATAGCTATATTTATTTAACACAATGAAAAAAATTTTATAAATTTGTCCTCCTTTTCTTAACTATAAATATTTAATAATAATTATTTATTTAACATTGTCAAATAATCAGGTAAAAACGAACTAATTTTCCTCTTTATTTTCCTAACTTACCATTTCATAAGATTTTCTATAATTAACAGTTTAAAGCAAAGTATATAGTAACACTAATCCCAAAACATATCTACAAACGACATCATTATGAACAAACAAAACACATTCTTTCCAAATACTTCATTCACAGAAAATATTAGTCTATATATGACAGGACTTCCTTATGAACAAACAAAACATTCTTTCTAATTGCTTTATACACAGATAGTATGATTATCTACAAATTCAAAACTACAGTAATGGTAGTGCAGAGGGTTATCACCCCTGATTTTTATAAAGATCACAGGATATACTCTAAGAAAATAATAATGAAGAATAATAAAAATAAAAATCGTCGCTCTCTTTAGGAAAAAAAGTTACAGTTTCTCAAAGTTGTTAAGACTCCCATAGACTTTTCATTTTTCGATCCATCAAGGATAGGTCTCATTTCAGGCCCTCTAGTTCAGGTTATGATAGCCTAAGTTTTATTAGGTATATATACACAGAGAAAATCTCTGTATAGCCTACTTAACAAATCTTTCATAACCTAAACTAGGATAGCCCTAAAACAAGCACAAGGCCCATTTTTTTTTTTATATAAGAAAGTCTATGGGAAAATTTTAAACTTTGAGAGGTTGCAACTTTTCCTAAAGACTTAAATCATTTTCATTTTTTTAAGCTCCATTATTATTTTTTTGAGCATATCCTGTGATTTAAAAAAAAAAAATATATATATTTTTTAAATAAGAAAATCCTATGGGATTTTTAAAAACTTTGAGAGGCTGAAACTTTTTTTCCTAAAGAGTGACAATTTTCGTTTTCATTATTATTTTTTTTTTGAGTATATATATCCTGTGATTTTTATAAAAATCAGGGGTGACACCCCTCTGCACTACTATTACCCAAAGCCACAGTGACTTTAATCACTCTAAGCTGAAACAGTTTATTATCAATCTTGATTCTGTGTACAACAAATCCATTGCAGTCAGGAAAAACATATGGCATATGGCATTTAAAAAAAAAAAAGGTGATGGCACAGTTCTGCCTACTATTTTTTATATATATATATATATATATATATTTATATTATATAATATAATATATATATATATATATATATATATATATATATATATATATATATATATATATATATATATATACTATATATATATATTATATACTCACGATCCACTGATATAACATTACTGAAATTTCTGTTATTAATTTGCAAATAAGATGAAGACAATTTATTTGTTTTATTCAATAAATTAGTTTTCAAAACATGCCGAGTTTGAAAACATTGCAGAAGGCGAAGATTCTTCAATGTAAGCATATTTTAATAATAAACTTGACTATGTACAATTTCAGAAGTAGATAGCTTTAATCTTAAAATTCTGCACAAATAACCTTGTGAAATTTACGAATTCAGTTTTACTGCAAGACAGCAATAATAAAAGCCTAATTAAAACAGTCAAAATTTAAAGGTTTTCATAACCGAACATCGGAACATACCATACCATACATACATTTTATTTATATATTTGATCACGTAATAGGGATACACAAAAACTATCGATTACCAAAACTGTGACAGATTTTCGATTATCGATAGTATTTTTATTTTTACGATAATTAATCGATAATTTTTTCATGCTTATGCTTTTCTTTGATATTATAAAGATATTTATCGCTGAATAAACTGAATATATTTAGATTTTTAATACTTATATATATATAATATAATATAACTATATATATAATATTATATATATATATATATATATATCTATATATATATTATATATATAATATATATATATATATATATATATATATATATATATATATATATATATATATACTGTTTGATTCGTCAGTCTTGTCGACACACTCAACTGTAGAACTTGTTACTCTCTGCAAAGTGATTGTAGTCACCACATATTTGTTAACTGTTACTACAGTTTGAGTGATAAATATAAATAATGATTTTACAACAATACTTATTTAAATTATAGACGGTTTCTAGAAAATGAACGTAACATTAAAAACAAATAAAGTTTTTAAACTTTGGTAATAAGTTAAGCTCGATAAAACACACACACACACACACACACCCACAACAACACACACACCACACACACACACATTATATAGTATATTATATATATAATATATATATACTTATATATATTATATATATATAATTATATATATATATATATATATATATATATATATATATATACTGATAATATATGAGTAATATATATATATAATAGTAATATATATATATATATAAATATATAATATAATATATATTTATATATTGTTGTATGGAGCTGAAATGCTGGATATTGAATACGATACAAAAAAGCAGAATAGAAGCTATCGTCTGAGGGACAGAATGAGGAGCGATCGAGCTAGTGAGAGAGAACTGGGGTGGAACCGTTTTGGAACGCGTGAGAGAAACCAGTAAAGATGTTTGGACATGTGAAAAGAATGAGAAGGGAGAGATGAGATAGATGATGGATGGAGACCAGAAGTAGGAGACAGCAGAAGACCTCAGAAGAGATGATGGATTCGGTGGCCGGAGGCTGTCGCAACGTAGAGGCAAACGTAGAGAAGTAGAAGAAGAAACGAAATTTGAAAGATAGAATCTTTTGGAGAAGGATTCTGGAGGAGTAGCACCTGACAGGCAATACCCTAACAGGATGGATGGTAAAAAAAAAAATAAATAAAAAAAATAAATAAATATAATATATAATATATATATATATAGATATTTTTATGCGCGATATATGTATATATTTCCATGTATTTATATATATATATTATAGATATATATCTATATATACATATATATATATAATAATATATAATATATATATATATATATATATTATATATATATAATATATATATATATATTATATATATATATAGTATAATATATAATCGTATAGTTTTTCTGCGCGATTATCGTATGATTTTCCATGTTTTTCAAAAATATCGATAGTTTATGACTATCGTGCATTCCTACCATATAATGACCATAGTCTTTGTAATAACCATAGGGTAATTAGGGTTGCCAGATCCTTTGATACAAAAATAT
>JABUQX010010644.1:27500-42500 GCA_015478945.1 Trachelipus rathkii
GAAAAAAAGTGGACGAGTCATAAAGGAATGCCTGGAGGAGAGAAATGTTGAGTTTGGCAGAGGCAGAAGAAAGGTGATAATAGGAATGAATGCCGGGGTTTTGTGAGTATGTTGGGCCCACCTGGCCAAAGAATGAACCCACATTGACGGAGATGCCATAGTGCGAATCCGTCGCGGTCCCTTCTAGGTGATTTTCTGACTGCATGAGTTCTCACTAAAGGATAAAGGGGGCGGTAAGGCTGGGCTTTCTTTTCGACTTAGTGTCATATTCTTCTACTTACCTTTTCTGTCCCTTTCTCTCCACATCCCCAATCTGGGAAAAGAAGGTGGTGATGATGATATGATGATTATTATGATGATATATATACTACTCGTCCAAAATAAACGCACCACAAGGGTACGTGGCGGAGGAAGGGTAGAAGAAAAGCGTTGAAGACGCGAAGACACTTTATTGGACAAATGACAATACATGAGTGGATCCTTCCCAGAACCGGTATGTGATTAGGTGTTGAGGGCCAAGTGCAGCCAAAGGGTCTCGCTGTAGGGTTCGGAGGTTCGGGTTTCAAACACACAAGTGTTGTACGTACGGCGACGGCCGCGGGGGATGTGGGTCTGTCTCAATACCGTGTATGACCCTCCCTCTTTGGCACGGATGACTGTCTGACACCGTCCTGGATGCTCTCGATGAGTGGCGAATGTCCTGGACAGTGATTTGATTGCATACGTCGTGCGCAGTGCCTGTCGCAGGTTCAGGAGGGTCTGTGGAGGGTGTTTTGCAGCTGTCGCGATCCGACCGTTTTCAGGATATCCCACCAAGAATGTTTCGAGGGGTGAGGTTCTGACTATATGCTGCCAACTCCAACGCCTGCATTTGAACGTCTAAGGTAGTCTTCACACATTGGGCCTTGTGTGGTCTTGGCATTTTCATTGCATTAGGATGGAAAGTCACCAATGAGGGGCCAATGGAGCACGAATTATGGTCGAGGATGATCTGTGATATACCTACGTTGCAAGAGTGGCCTCCACAAAGATGTGCAACTCCGCAGGAACCGATAAAGAGATGCCTCCCCAGACCATAACGACCCACCCCCCAAACGGTGGCACCTGCAGCACATGCATTGCGCGACCTTCCGTCGGACGTTCGGTATACTCTAGCAGGCCTGTTCGAGGCGTACAGAGAACTCTCGACTCGTCCGTAAAGAGCACCTTTGTCAATCGCGACCGTCCAATGGATTGTGTTCTCGGAAATCCATTTGTGCCTCGATGTGCCGTGGGGTCGGTGGTTTCGTATGCAGCCTCCGTGGCCGGTAATCATGTTCTCGCAAGGCGTCGATGCACTGTTATGTCACTCACCCTTGTGCGTGTACCTTCTCCAGCTTATCGCAGATGCGTGCCGATTTGCGTGGCGCTCTGCGTAATGCACGCAGACGTTATAATCGGTCTTCCACGGCTGTCGTGGCCCTGGGCCTACTTGTCCTCGCCGGCGATCATTTGTCAGGGTTTCCTGGTACCCGTTGGACCACCCGTGCAATCTTGTGTGCGCTACACCGAACCGTTCGACCAAGTGCCCCAGTACCAGGGTCCTTCGCGTGGACGTGTTGTTATCTGCACGCGACTGGATCTCTTGACAGTTGACGCCACTACCTCTCCATGTTTATCGACAGTCGCTTCATAACGTGAATTGATCCCTCGCATCGATTATACCCCCGACATAACCTACCCCCACTTCTCCAGGTCTATTACGTGTTTATGTTTATCCTAAATTTATCTCGTGAACGGCTCCAATACTGCAGCGGAATTCTCTGTGGGGGTGGTTACATAGTTACACTATGCTGTCGTCTGCTGTTGGTGTGGGTTTACATGGATTAGGGCCTTACCGTTTCTTGCCCAGTGATATTACCCTAGTGTGTGCGTTATTTTTGACGAGTAGTTATATAATATATATATATATATATTATATATATATATATATATATATATATTATTAAATATATATATATAATGATATATATAATATATATTAATATATATATATAGATAGTTATAAACACCTATTTATAGAATGCTCTTTAATTTGTAGTTTTCGTATGTCTTCCTACGAAATAGTAAATAGCGACAATTTCGAATTATTCGAGAAAATGTTAGTCATATGTCTTAAACAAATTGGTCTTTGAACTTCAATTCAACTCGATATTTACTTTATTATAACACTAGTATTAGTGAATTGGATATAGTGAAGTCAAACTAGAACTATTGATATCATTTAGTAAATGTTAAAAATACATCTTAAAAAGAATTCATACGCCCAACTTATAATAGATTTGATGTTCACCACTTAGAACGTATCCATTCTAAGACGGTGATCTCATCGATCACACTGAGCAGGAGGAATAATCCAAAAACATAATTTCACAAACTTGTAGCACTACGATGTTTGTTGCTTAGAAATAGATATGTTCTAAGTGAAAACTCATATGTCACATTAAATAAGTAAAATAATCCACCAACAGCACTTAACAGAACGTATGAGTTCTAAGGTAGTGATCTCATCGATTACATTAAAAAAAAATAATGAATCCTAAACAGCAATTAACAGACATTAAACAACTTTAAAATTTACAGCTTCGAACAGATCTGTTCAAAGACGGTGGACACATTCAACACAAAAAATAAGTCATATACCCAAAAACAACAAATACTTAACATAGTAGTCTTCTTTAGTGAACTGTAAAGGTTTTATTATTATTATTATTATTATTATTATTATTATTATTATTATTATTATTATTATTATTATTATTATTATTATTATTATTATTATTATTATTATTATTATTATTATTATTATTATTATTATTATATCAAAATTCTACGGACTCTTTTTACCAAGTTTTAATTAATCCAAATTTGAAAAAAATTTGCTGCTACACAACGAGAAGCAATTACAAACTTCCCGTACTGCTTAATCACAAGAACAATACAGTGCCAATAATCTTAATATATATATGTGTTCGTAAGGAGTGACCAATAAGTGGCGCATGTCACCAATAAGTGGTACATGGTCTTTCTACATTAGCGCAAAGAGAATTATTGAAGTTATAAGTATTTGGACACTTTCGAGAATTATTTTAAAAACTTTTTGGAACAAAATAATTAAGTAACATACTTTTAATACCTGTAATATAATATATAATATTATATAGTATATATAATCATATATATATATAATATATATAATATATATATATATATTAGTATATATATAATAAGATACGATAATTTGAATGCCTCAATATTAGACTCATTTTGCAAGTGATTAAAAATAAGGAAACGAGAGGACACAAATAGGAGGGATCCTCGTAATAGTAAAGACCATTTTTAAATTATAAACCAACACGCAAAGCACGAATTCAAATAACGAACTCTCTTTTAAATATAAAAAGGCTTCGAATGCTTTTTTTTTTGTTTTTTTTTTTTTTTTTTTTTTTTTTGGAGAATGGGAGAGTAGTATGAAATTTGAAGTACAGTCAACAGCAATAGTTTGTGTATTATATATATATATAATATATTATTAATAAATATATATAATATATATATATATTAATATATTATATACATATATATATTATATAATATATATTATATATATATATATATTATATATATATATATATATATATAATTACTATACTATATATATATATATAATGATATAATATATATATTATAATAATATATATATATATATATAATATTATAATATATATATATATATATATATATATATATATATAAGACAGATAAAAGTTTTACTCGCGACAGGACTCGAACCATCGACAACAGAGTCTCCATTAAACAATATACAGGAGACTCTACTACTAGTCCATTCCACCTCCCCAAAAAAGAAGAAGGCATCTCGGAACAGTTTTCAAGTCTCCTGCTTCGATATCATTGCATTGAAACTCGATACTTATTTAAATCCGTAGATAGAAGGGTGCTTGGAACCCCCTGCTGGGGGTACAGGGTATTTTGCTGGGGAGCTCCTGGGTTACAGGAGCATTCAAACAAAGTCAAACAACGCCGATATGGGCACAACAGGCTTGTTATAACAAAATTTGCAATAATATGATAGAGAAAAGTTTTACTCCAGACAGGACTCGAGACATCGACAACAACAACAACGTCGCCGTTACAATGCCGCGTATCCCCAGAAAGGGTTCCAAACACCTTTCTATGAATTTATATATATATATATATATATATATATATATATATATTATATATATTTTATATATTATTTTTATATATATATATATATATAATATGATTTATATATATAATTATATATATATAAATATATTATATATATATATATATATATATAATATATATATATATAAAGGTTTCATATATAATATATATAATATATATATATATATATATATATATTATTTTATTTATTCAGCAAAAGAAAATACATAGTTGATACAAAAATACAAAATTATAAAAGCATGCTGGTCATATATAAGCAAATTACATGCTTTTTGACAACAATACAGCGATTAAAATTTATATCAAATTTAATCTTATTAGTAATGCAGGACAAGATTTCTTGAACATAATTATAGTGCCCGATGTTCTAATGTCCAACGGCAATTTATTACATAAACTTCAAACTTTCAAGCTTCTAGTTTGGTTTCCACAAAAATTGTTCGACCGCGCATCCCTTGTTAAAACTTGATCATGACATCCGGGAAGCCTTCTCAACTGGTGGGATGGTTCTTGGTGCCTTTTTTGACATTAAAAAAGCTTATGACACAACGTGGAGAACTGGGCTCTCCTTAAGCTCCACTCGCTCGGTTTTCGAGGACAGCTCCTTCTCTTTATTAAATGCCTTCTGTTAGACAGATCTATCCAGGTTTGGTGCTCTTGAGTTCTATCACGCTAACTTACTCTAGATAAAGGGGTTCTGCAGGGCAGTGTTCTAAGTTATTATTATTTGCTCTCGGATTCAATGATATCGTTTCTTCTATCCCAGCGACAGTCAATTTTTCTCTCTATGTGGATGACCTGGCGCTATATATTGCCGGTACCGGAATGCCATTCTTGAAAGGCAACTTCTAATAGCTATTGAGAATATTTCACAGTGGAGTAATTCCCATGGGTTCCATTTCTCACCCACCAAAACTCAGCAATACTATTTAGGAAAAAAGGGGAGTCGAATAACCTGCCACCTTCCTCCCGCGAACCTAACCAAATATGGTTCACCCATTCCTGCAACTTCACATGTCAAATTTCTAGGACTCATTATAGATGACCACTTAACATACGCACCGCACATTAAACTCCTGAAAACGACTTCTCATCGTGTGCTTACCTATTACGTCATCTCACCTCAAAATCTTGGGGTGCTGATCGCAAGTCCCTTTTAAGTTTCCACACCCACTCTAATCCGATCGAAGATGGACTATGGCTGCATAGTATATAATCAGGATTCCCCAACCCTATTACGCCTGTTAGACCCCATCCAAAGCGAGGTGATCCGTATCTCCACTGGAGACTTTCGATAGTCCCCCGGGTGAGCCTTGAAGTCAAATCCAATGTGATGCCACTCTCTCTTGTGCACATGTGCACAAGTTATCTTCGCTTTCAAACCCCAGTATCATCTGCTCTAACACCGATTCTGCGAGAGATACCTCAGAATCTTCCTCACTAGCCATTTGCAAAAACAATTTATAACATCCCTAACTTTCTCAAAATCCCTTTGCAAAAGATGCTGCCGTTCTCTTATGCTCCCACCATTTGCCTGGTCCTGACCTCTATTTCCTAATTTAGCCACCCCGCTTCCTTGATAAAGGCATCAATCCTGTCTTATTCCGCAGTTCACAGTGTATTTACTCCAATATTTACTGACGGCTTTTGAACAGGGGTGAGTGTGGATACGTCTGCTGTCTATCCTCACCCCTACCCCTCCCATACCCTTTTCCCCCTTATGCTTCAATTTTTAAGGCAGAAATGGCTATAATGATTGCCCTTTCTCAAATTCTATTTCTTAACCAAGGCCACTCTTTTGTCATTTACTCAGACTCGCTCAGCGTCCTCCAGACGCTTAAAGCCCCCTATTCTAAAAACATAAAAACACAATGGTATTCACTGTACAACGATTTCTTCGTCTGCTCTACTCTCGTAAGAAACAAATCATACTATGTTGGAACCCCTCTTGCGTATGATAACTGGTAACGAAATCGCTGACAGAGAGGCCAAAATGGCCGCCTCTTCTTTTCGGAGCTGTTCTAGGTACCTACTGATGCCATTCGACAAGGTCGCCTCCCATCAACTGATTATTATCCTACTCTCCGACAAGGCTTCCGGTCTCACTGGCAAGAGTGTTGGATGAGTGATCAGCGAGGGACAAAACTTAGAAATATAAAGCCAAACATTGGTGAGGAGCATTCCTCTCACCGACGAAAGCGTTTGCACGAGGTGATACTTGCATGCCTCCGTATTTGCCACACCAATATCACTCACTGCCACTTCTTGTCACGGGACCCTTCACATATCTACAAATTTTTCCGTCGCCATACCTCGCAATCACTTCACCATATCTTTAATGACTGTCCCTAACTGGACTCCATTCACCGTAGTCATTTTTCTTCTTTATGGTCCAGAACACCTAAAAGTTGTCCCATATCTTGTCTGAATCCTCCCACTTTAACAGTAACTCTATTTTCTCTTATCTTCATGAACTAAATATTCTTTACAACATATGATTTTGTTATGTAATATTAGGACTATTTAAAATGTAAGGACATCTTTTTATTTAGTTTTTTATTTATTTTTGACTGAATATTCACTTCGCCATCCAAATTTTCTTTATGACATTTAAAATATATATAAGCCAGGAACCTACCATGGAGAAGATTATTAAACCCAGTGTGGCCGCTTCTCTGTGGTTCGTCCTGGGTACATATTAAAGTTATAATATATATATATATAAGTAGTAGGTATAATGATATATATATACATAATTATTATATATATATAATATATATATATATAATATTATAGTATATATATATATATATATTACTATATATATAATATATGTATGTTTGTATGTAACCTTTTCTCCTTGAAGATTTCAATTGACCATTTTATAAATGGTGAAGATTCAAATTATTTTAATAACGGAAATATGGAAAAAATTGTAAACTATCATTGTGAATATGCTTCCTTCATGAGAAATATTTTTCTATATGTCTCAACAAATTCTCAAAATATTGAGTCAATCCTCTTATCTGATGAAATGAAATAGTCTATCACCAATCTCTGGGCAAAATCCCCCGTATTATGGTTCCATTTATATCTTGCATATATATGTGAATTTCTCTATAAATAGCAGCGCCTTTCCTGCTTTACGGGCTATTCCTAACAAATATCAATCAATCGATTACCTTCTAAATTTCTTACTTCCTTTCCAAAAGGTCCCCTTATGCATGCAGCAATGGTACCAATTCACCGACGGTATAATTTATATAATCTGTGTCACAAATCCATATCATCCAGAAATTATAAACTCTTTTGAAATCGTTAAAAAAATCTTCAGCTGAAGTCTGCACCAACGAGGAAATAAACATTATGTATGTGAAAACATTTATGACATGCTTATATTTAACATAACACAGTAATGTCGCTTTGTTTGCTGGGTTTGTGCTTTCGTCCAGTTGCAATTCAAAGTAGGGAACATATAAATTCTCTCTAGTAATTGTGTCAGTTGACAATGATATTAGTGAAAGGCCCTTAGCAACTTTCTCGTTGATTAACGCAGATATGATTTTTTTTTTACAGAAAGGGTTATTGTGTGTAGTTTTACCGTTTTTGTTATTAACTGATAAAATTCGAATACAGCCCTTAAATCATTTTCAGTGTTACATCCAGTTGCAGTCTTTTTAACAATTTCTCCCCTTTCCCGATGTTCATGCTACTTACTTTTGAAAAAAACAATCGATGCTCTTTGTGGCATGTTCTTTAGGTTTAGTATTGAAATATCTTCTTGAAGTACATCCACACTGTGGCATTTGCTTGTCTTCTGGACCTGTACATGTAAAGCCAAACGACAGATATACCTTGCTATAACGGCAACGCTTTTAAGGACAACTGCCATAAGCTTCATTTTGCTTTGAACAGAATTCACCTTCATCAATTCTTTTATTTCAAATTCAATCAAAGATTCATTTTACGGCTATGTCACAATGTGTTGTTACGAAATTTATCTTGATTGTCCATTTGCATACTCTGACATTGACTGACTAGCGAGAAAAGAGAGCGTCGTAGTCATCTATCAAGTCAACTTTCTTCAATCTTCAAATCAAATTTTCAAAGGGATTTTCTTCAATCAATCAATTAAATTTATAATCTTCAAATCTATATGTCGGTGATTATTTCTATTTCTTCTCGCGGCTTCTGACTGTCTGCGCATCAGGATTTTTTCGGAGGGTGCTGTAATTCTGCCTCCCCCATATATCCCGGACTGCCACCCAGATGAAGAAAATCAATGCTTTAAAAGAAAAAAATGAGTTTTTTTTTTAGAATTTGCATTTTGTATATTTAACAGAGAAATTTTACAAAAATGAGCAAAAGTTGTGTTTCTATTTTAACTACAAAAGATCTTAACATTTCTTTAAACCCTCGCAGACTCCTTGAAGTTCGAGGACCACAAGTCAAGAACGGCTGAATTATAAGATATATGTGTGTGTGTGATGGTCTTTCATTGTGGGACGAGAAACGTAAGTAGAAGAAATGTGAAATGAATGAAGCACATGGGAAAAGGAGTGTAGTTGTTGTTCCAGCCAATCTTAACACTTTTATTCCAATGGGAACTCTTTTATCAATTAAACGGATTTCTCTCTCTCTCTCTCTCTCTCTCTCTCTTCTCTCTCTCTCTCTTCTCTCTCTATAAGAATAATTCATATATATATAATATAAAATACTAACAAATAATATGTTCAACTATAAGTCAGTCCTATATATATAGTAATATAAAGTATATAATATATATTCTATATATAAATATATATTAGATATATATAGTATATATATATCTATATTTACCCTATATATATACATAATATATACATCAAAATATTTAATTTTTATATATATATATAAATTATATATTATTCACTATATAATATATTGATATATCTTATTTATATTATCATAAAAGTAGAATATATATATAGTTATAATATATATAGTTTATCTTAGAATATATATATATAATAAGTATCTCTTGCTATATAATAATATCATATATATAATATTATAATATATATAATATATATATAGTATATATATATTATAATTATAATATATATTATATATATATATATATATATATATATATATATATATAATTGCGAGTGCATCTATTTTCTAAGTTGGGGAAAATGAGTTGAAGTATTGCGAGGCAATTACGAACAAATGCGAATTGATAATAATAATAAACGATATAGGCCTGCGCTTGCTGAATAACAAGTTATTATTTTCCTTTTGTTAATGCTTAAGACCTATAATAAGATGGGATACATAACTCCATAGCTCAATATGTCCATTATTTCAAGATTATTATACATACGGTAGTGTGCCTTTACTTATCGTGAAAGAGGGATAATAATAATAAAATAATAAAAAGAGAGACGTGGGTTAAACTTCTCTTCATTGACCTCGTCCCGCCAGTTGCATTCTCGAGATAAGCATGAATATTAAAATTTAATAATGATAAATTTAGAAAAATTTCCTTTAAAGTTGTTTTTAGGAGAGTTCATAAAATATATCATATGTTAATTAATTCCTTAAAAAAACTAATAATAATTTAATGTTCCAACAAAGATTTATTTGATATATTTGAAATAATGATATATTATATAATATTAATAAATATAAATAAATATATATATAGGATATAATATATAATATAATTATATATATATATTAAAATATATATATATATTATATTATATATTATATATATTATAATATAATATATAGTAATATATATATATATATATATATTATATAACTATAAATAACTATATATATAACATAATATATATATATATATATTATAGTAATATATATATATATCCTATACTATCTATATATAATATATTAATATATATACTATATATATATATGATTTGAATTTTATTTATATATTAAATCATAATAATATATAATTTACTATATATTATATAAGTGGTGCTTAAAATACCAGTACAAATCTAAACATTTTATTAATCCGACTATTTTCGGATAGAATCCCAACGTCCACCCATTATCAAGGCTTGGACTATATTGAACAATAAACAATAAACAATGGTTCATTTTCTCAGATTAAATTTTTAAATAAATGAGGAAATCCAATATGAAAATCTATGCGATCAACTACTAATTAATATATTATAAATATGTATTTAATATACTATATATTTATTTTATACTAATATATATATAATTATTTATATGTGCTTCAAAAATGTATATATATTATTAATATATTATAATATAAGATATATATATATGTGTATAAATATATATATAGATAATATATTATATATATAGATATATATAATATATATATATATATATATATATATATATATATCACCACTAACAAAAAAATATTAAATAAAACTAAAAACTAGTCTAAATTATATTTGTCAGGGTTGCACATGTGTGTGTGAATGTGTGGGTTGGTCCGCAGATTAGACTATGTCTTGAGAGGATTTTGAAAAAAACAATGATAACTATGAGAAAGAAGCGTGTACTGGTTGCTCTTAATCGGTTTCACAATCTTTTGGGAAATCTTTAGAAGAGTCCTATCTAATAAAGTAGCCGTGTGAGAAGAGTTGAAACTGAGTAAAAAATTAGCTATGATATAATGTGAAAGTTCACTTTTACTTCAATTTTCCACTGAACCTTTTCCCCGAAAAATTAGATGTTAGGAAGTATCTATATATATATATATATATATCTATATATATATCAAGGTATGGTAATTATGAGATTTCAGTCGGCTTGAATGAGAATTCTCGTTAATCATATCGCATATAAGAAATTCAGCCAGTGATCTGAAAAGGTAAAAAAGGCTGTATCATGTAATATGTTAAATATGTTTGTATTTATTTTAGTGATAATTAAAATGGCATTTCAGTGATTAAAGGCATGTGAAGAACAAACTTTCATAATATGAAAAATGTTATAATTAAAAAATGAAGGGTGTAGCACTAAGATATTTTAAAACTTAATTTGTGAAAAAACCTGACGTGAGAGGGTAAATTGGGATTTATTTTCAGAATTAGCACTACAAAATATTTAAGAATCTGCTATAATGATTAAAACATCGATAAACTGCTTTAAAATATCTACCTATGTAATTATTCCAAGAGAATCAAAGAAGTACGACAAAAGTCCTACCAATTTACGTCACGGAAATGCCAAAAACTTTTCCTCTCGGTTGGAGGGCGTCTTTCTTGCGAAAGACTTGAAAAGACAGAAGGAGGAGACAGAGATAGGAACGTGATCGGAGGAACCAGGAATCCCCCCTTCCCCCCAGAGGCGGAAAGAGTTTAACAGTATAGAGAGAAGGATTAGAAATTAAGAAAAGATCAAGAATGTTGGTTTCATCTCCAAGATGATCAGGGATTTGAGTAGGGAGCTGCACCATCTGCTCAAGGTCGTTATGGATAGAGAAATTGGTGGCAATTTCACCAGCTGTACCTTGAGAACCAGAAGAAAGCAAATGTCGGTTGTGAATAGTAAAATCACCCAAAATGATGATTTCTGAGAAAGGAGGAAACAAGGTCAAAAAATGAACTTAATTTGAATTTTGATGGTTGAAGAATTTAGAAAAGTCAGCGAAGAGTTGCGAGATAAACAAAAAGAATAAATGAATTAAGTAGTCGATTGACAAGATAGAGAGAAAGAAAGAGAGAGAGAGAGAGAGAGAGAAGAGAGAGAGAGAAGAGAGAGAGAGAGAGAAGAGAGAGAGAGAGAGAAGGTGGATAATTCAAAAGACTCCAAAATAGAAACACGAGAACATACAGCGTCCTTGCGCACACATGCACAGCCACCATTGCACCGCACCGCCTTTAGCAGAAAATTGAGAATAAAGCCAGTAGGATGGAACAAAGTAGGTTTTGCTGTCGAAGTTTTCAAACACTTAAGAGTTTCTGTCAAGAACAAGAGGTTAAGTTTAGATGAAGGGAGGTGGTGTGCAACAAACTGGAAATTAGACGGGAACCGCGATGCTTTGTTGAGCAGAAATTAATTAAAAAGATCCCTTTGTGCTATCCTGAATGCAGTAAGCTAGGTGGGAAGTCGCGGCGGAACCAACACCATCACCGGAGGCAGCCAACCTCCCAAGTTTTGATGGGAGAGGAGTGAACAAAGGGCATTGATTGGATGCCGCCCCTCCAAGTATCTCAGAGGCAGATTTACCTTTCGCCATTTTATTTTATGTTTCCCTTTTTACTTCTTTTTTTAAAAAAAATAAAAAGAGGTAATGTTCCAGTGTGTGCTGGCAAATCTGTGTGGGACATGTGAAAAAGGAGAGGGTGGAGTCAGTCTTCCAGTGTAGTCGAGAGTACGCTAGAAATACTCTCTGAGAAGGTGAAACGCAAAAGTATGAACAAATGTTCAAACCTAGCACTCCGTGAGTTATGCCCAATAGGGGGTGCTTACATTGCTTCAGAGGCCAACGTCCTCCCATATAATATATATAATATATACTATATATATATATATACTAGTACTATATATATATATATATAATAATATATATATTATATATATATATATATAAATATATATATATATATATATATAATATATATATAGTAATTTATTATATGATATATATATATATATAATAATAGATATATAAGTGTTACTTATAACAGAGTACTACATAATATACTAAATATTTTTTATATTTATCATTTATTTTTTCTAATGATAAATAAAATATAAAATATACATTTATATATTTTATACTATTATTTAATTTTCTTCTATTAGTATAGTTCAATTTTTTTTATATCATACATAAAATAAAAATTCTATACATGTATGGTCTCTTCTTTTTACATTTTCCAACACCACATTATATATTATTAAATCTTTTTTATTTCAATAACAATCTTTATATATCTATATATGTATTATAATTATTTTAATTATACTAGTGATTACATATAAATACCATCACTTATATATTATATGAAACATTAACTTAGTATTACTATATATTATACTCTATACTCATATTATAATAAATATATATAAGAAGTCATACCCAACAGCAAATAGCTCATGATAAGAAGATAGCCTTGGATCAACTGATCTCTGAACTTTATCGAATAAAATTTTAATTTGGGGCAAAGAGACATAGTTAATTTATGTATATTAATAATATAATAAAAATAATAATAAATAATAATAATAATAATAATAATAATAATAATAATAATAATAATAATAATAATAATAATAATAATAATAATAATAATAATAATAATAATAATAATAATAATAAAAATATTTTGTGATGGTATTATACAAGGATAAGTAATTGTTGATGAGAATCATTAACGCTTGTTGGCTCTTTTTTCAAAAGGAAAGCGATTTAATTTTTGAGCGATAAAATTGCCACTGTAATTATTTTGTTTGTTGCAAATAGCGAAAGCAGCAACAAATTTGTATTATTATTATTATTATAATAAGTATAATTATTATTGTTATAACCTTCCACACGAACTTCATTTCTGGTTGCATGAAAGGGTCAAAATGAAGGGTAGAAGGTGGGTGCATCAGCTGTGTTCTCAGTAAACATAATACCCACACATTTCTTCCACATTCCTCAGTTTTAACGTATTTTTCTGACGATCTCTATATTCCTCTTAAAACTCCTCTTATATAATCTATTTTGAATCATACAGCTATATTTTTTTGCATTACAGGATATGAATACCAGAAATCTCGTTCTCACCGATCAGCAATTCCTTCACCTTTCTCATACCCGGTAAATATTTCTTGTTGGAATGTAAGGAAATGGGGAGGCAGTTAAATATGTGAAACTAGGCCCCAAGTCACATCACGACCAGTCGGAACTTCTCTGTGCTGCTCTGATACACCATTAACACCCTTCCTGCGACTATGTTCCCCATATCTGCCTTGAGAATTTTGGAGCTCAAGAAAGCAATTGTAATGTATTGTCACTAGTGAGTCAACAATTTTTTCATCCACGGATGTGAATAAATAAAGTTTTACCTGCTTGTAAAGGTTTTTCATAAGACTACTGTTCTGTTAAGTAAGGGTAACAACTAAGTTTCCGATATTCTACCGCAATTTCAATTTGCAAAACTGTTTATGGACGGAGAAGCCTCAACATTTTCAAGTTTAGGAACCACGATAAAATTTTCACAAGATATTCTACTGAATTACTATTCACCTATTTCAACCACTTTTCTAGACGCGAAAGAATACAAAAACAAATTTCAATTATATAAATAATTCGAAGCTGTTGTCAGGAAAAGTCCGGAAAATACTTTAACTAAAATAGCTTTAATCGTTTAACATGAAGGATCAAAATTAAATACAGCAATAAGCAACTAAAGGAATCATAATGACTGACCGGGACTCAGACTGTGAGTTCACTAGTTAGCTACGCGAAGTGATTACGTTTGCACGTTAAAAGATGACTTATAGGTTAGATCTCGAAACGTATCGATTTACAAGTGTGGATTTTCATGACAAATGCTTTTTAGCGAATTGTGTAAGTCAATAATGTTAAAGCAAGCAATTGACCAAAAATATAAAGGCTTCATATGATGAGTCAAAAGATTCTAGTAGAATATGACTCATGTAACTTTGATTCAGTATTTGGCTTTGTGCAATCAGTTTCCAACAAAATGCGTTTTTACCATTACCATGGTGCAA
>JABUQX010010644.1:47500-60187 GCA_015478945.1 Trachelipus rathkii
CGAAAGTTTCACAAGTTGCTTTTTTTTATCAATGTTAATTTTTTATATGTTAATTTTTTTTATTTTTTTTAATATATTTATTAAAAGGTTCGAGCGACGGAGGGACAGAGGGGGGACGAATCCCCCCGTCGTTCCCCGCTGAGGCCGAGAGACCTGACTCTTTCAAATCTTGGGCTATTTAATCTTGGGTAACCCTTTATAAAAAAAAAAAAAAAAAAACTCATTGGCAACTTGTCGCACCTATTGCTTGAAATAATCGAAAAATAAATCGATTACACTTGTTTCGTTCGATATATATTGGTTAACTACCCTATAGAAGAGGAGTCTATATATATATATATATATATAATATATATAATAATATATATATATTTTTATATGATATATATTATATATATAATATATATATATATATATATATATATATATATTATAGACATTTTATGTCTTTAGCATACGTTTAAACCAGATTAAAATTATACTCTTCATGGATTGTAATCTATTTCTTCTCATAGATGCCACCAAGTAGCCACCACACGCAACAATACCGTAACACATTCTTGAGTAAACCTGAGAAAAGTAAAGTATTTTTGTTGTTTTACAATCAAGGTAACTCCTTATACGTCTGGAACAAGACAACAATTCTAGAGATCTTAATTATTTCATTATCAACATGATTATGACTTAAACATTGAACATACAATTTCAAACCAAGGATATTTGTATGATTTAACCAGTTCTAATTTCGTGCCTTCCGTCATAATTCTTATAAATTGTTAGAAAGGCGTAAATAGCATTACCTTTATTTTGATAAACTCAGTTTTAACTTATTAAATTTACACCAGTCCATTATCCGAGAAAGTTTCATTTCCCAAAAAAATTGAAGTCGGATCAGATTATTTTTTAAACTCCTTCAATAATACTACATCATCAGCATACGTAATAGTGCTAGTATGTCTTAGTAATACATTTAAACCATTAACATAAGTAGTAGGGCAACCATTTTGGAGGTAAATTTTGGCCTTGATTTACCTGACCTTTTTGACCTTTTCTGACCGCGAAAACCTTCTTTTTTGAAGCTCGAATTTTTTTACCTGACTTGACTCTCTTTTTGGCTTTCACCTTTTTTTGGCCTTGACCTTTTTTCGTCACCAAACCTTTGGTCTTCCATGGGCGGCCATTTTTGGCCCACGGTATTTTGGCAACTAAATTTTGGCACCCTAATTCTTTTGCAACCCTTGAGATAGGGTTGCGTCCAACGGTTTGCGCCAGCAACCGTTGTACGTATTACCCCCCCTATTTTACGCCCCCCTAATTTTTTCGACCATGGGTCATTTTTTGCCCACGGTAATTTTTGGCCACCCTTTAGGGGCTTAGCCCTTTTTTGATGTCTTAACCTTGTTTGACCATGATATTTCGGCCTTGAACTTTGCCATATCCCATGGGTCATTTTGACCCCGCCATTTTTTTGCCCACTGTGGCCCACCACGTCCATATTTCGTTCCTAACCTTGAACCGCATGTATGGATTATCCTACCTTGAACAACCTACACGCAACCCAACACAAAACACACACACACACACACACACACACACACACACCACACACACACATACTTACACTTATACCTCATCAACTTGACACTTACACTCCCCCATAGATACTTGCACTTACATTTACACTTATACACACGTCAACACCGACACTCCTTTTGGTGCTTTTCATGGGTCAACTTTTTGAACCTCACCCTAATTTTTGGTCGCCTTTAGGGGCTTAGCCCTTTTTTTGATGTCTTTAACATTTTTTGTCCTTGAGTTTGACCACCTTGCCCGATACCATGGGTCAATTTTGACCCACGTAATTTTTGTCCTTACCTTTAAGGGACTTAACCCTCTCTTGATGTCTAACTTGTTTGACCAGATATTTCAGCCTTGACCTTACCATATCCCATGGGTCAATTTTGGCCCACTGTATTTTTGGCCAGCGTGTCCCCCGTCACATATTTCTCGTTCCTAATCTTGAACGTATGTATTAAGTGATCGTTATATTAGTGTTCTATCGAGTATTAACATATGTAGTGCCAGGTGAGCTGCCAGGTGGTGCAAAGTGAGTGCCAAGGAGTGCCAAATGAGCTTGCAAGTGAAGTGCCAATGAGTGCCCAAGTGAGCTTGCCACATAGTGGCCAAAGTGAAGTGGCCAATAGTGCCAACTTAGTGCCAATTCCACTGTTTTCAAGGCTCTTTTCTAGCATCCCTGGCCTAGACATAAACCCTAAATATGGATTGCTACCCTAGGTTTATAAGGTATGAGGATTCGATTGGTGTATATAAAGCTGCTAGGAAGTATGTTTCCTACATGAGTTAGTTCTTTTTCTAAAATAACTTCATAGCCTATATATTACTTGCACACATACACCTATGCACTTAAATACAACACAATTCGACTTTGACACTTTATACACACTCCTGACACTTATAAGCACTACACACCTCTCCATAGACACTTTTCACACTAACCATAACACTTACACTCACCTCACCATAGGACACTTTCGACTTACATACATACACACATGCCACTTATCCAAGCGCTTACACTCGCCATAGACACTTACACTGCCCATATAACACTTACACTCCACACAACCACACCCACAGCATACACTTGACTTACACTTCAGGACACACTCGAATTCTTGATGCCTAAACTTTGATGCCCCTCAAAACTTTGATGCCCTCAGCATTGATGCTCAGCATGATGCTCACTTTGATCTGGCATTGATGCCGCAGCATTGATACATTTTCTCTTAACCTTTTCCTAAGCCTTTTCTACCTACAAATTACCAAGAACATGAGCTACATATTGATGTCTTCCCCTAGTTCATTAAGCGGTCCCATCAGGAGGGCGCGCGCCATGCCGCCTCCCGCCGCAGAAGGCTGACACAACCCCGAGACCCAGGTGCGACCCGACGCGTCCCCTCTCTTCCTCCCCGGCCCGCGTTTCCCGCCGCCGCGGCGCCGCGCGCGCGGCAATATTACCCGCCCGTTCCGCTCGCGCGTGCGCCCGCAGGCCCGCAATAATACCGCCGCCGCTCGACCGCCGCGTGCGGCGCCCCGCAGGCGCATATTCCCCGATTCCTCCTGGGCCTATTCCAAGCGCGAATGAAAAACATATATATCTATAAGTCATATTATTTTTATTTCATACTTAAACTTTTCAAAGAATTTCTTTTCAAATAAAATAATGAGTCATTCATTTTTATTTCATACTTTAAGACATTTTTAAATTAAACACATTCTTTTCACTGCGAACCTAAAACATGTAACTCATATAGCTATTATTTAAACACATTTTTTAATTAACAATTAATTTCTTATAAACTTTTACTTATACTTTTTTAATCTTATAAATTTTTTTAAAAATGTAATTAAGAAGAAAAAAAAAAAACCCAGACGTGTTCTGCATCATATAAAACATTTATTTTAAACTACCAATTGTTACCGGAAATCTTTATTAAAAACACTTAACATACATACCTAAACAGGTAAATCAGTAAATCATAAGAGGTGTTACGTACTTGATTTACTGCTTTATTGTTTTACTGCTTTAACTTCTGCTTTAATTTCCCTGCTTTATCTGCTTTAACTCAACTGTTTTTACTTGCTTTCTCACACATCATTACATACCTTAAACGCAGTAAATCAGTAAATCAATGATTCATTACCTAAAACCTAAGGGATTAGTATGCCTTTTGTTTTAACTGTTTACTGCTTTAAAAACTTTCCTGCTTTAAACTTGCTTTGCTTTACAAACCCTTACTGTTTACCTGCTTTTCCTCCACCCATAATTACATTACAATACAAAGCAAGTAAATCAGTAAATTCAATAGAGGTGTTAACCTACACCTAAGGATTAAGTATGCTTTTGTTTTTACTACTACTGCTCTTAACCTTTTCTGCTTTAAACAACTGCTTTTAACTTTTCCTGCTGGCTTTACCTAAAACAGAAAAATTAAACTTAATACTGCTTTAACTTTCCCTGCTTTTAACCTGCCTTTACACTTTTATCCTTGCTCTTAATTACCTAGGTTGTTAAAACTTCTCTGCTTTAACATGCCTGCTTTAAAAATAATACTTTCTGCTTTAAATCTGCCTTTAAAAACTCAATAATGTTTACTTGCTTTATAACTTCAATATATTTATTAAACATATTAAATAACCTTAAAGCAGTAAATATCAGTAAATCAATAGAGGTGTGCACATACCCCCCAGGGGGGCGATTAGTTATGCTTTTGTTTTAAAAAACCCTGCTTTCAAACTGACTTTAAACTCCTGTTTTTAACTACTTTTAAACTTCATGTTTTTACCTTGCTTTAACTCATATGTTTCCTTTGCTTTTATTTACTCATAATTGTCTTTTCCTTGCTTAAACTCATTATTTTATTAAACCATTATGTTTTTTTATATTTTTTTTTTATTTTAATACTTTTAATTTATTTTATTTTATTATTATTATATACTTATGTTATTTAATTCATGCTATTGTTATTAATTTTAGAACACCACACAACCATACACCACACACACACATACACACACACACACAAGCACACACACACACTACTACTTATACACACATTCACTAAGACACTTATACACACGTTCACTATGACACTTACATTTACCCAATAGACACTTACAATTTACTTTTATAACACCGGTCAACCACAACCCACACAACACACACACCCACACTTACACTTATGCCACCATTCTATGACATTATACAAACACATTCACTGATGACACTTTTACAATTTCCCATAGACAATCTTACATTTACACAATACACACAACAACTTACACCCACACGCCACACACACAGTAACAACATACACAGATTTACTATACAGACTCACACACAGATTTACTCTACACCGAGATTTCCTACATTCCACAGATCTTACTCTAACCCTCACAACAGATTTACTTACAACTGCCTCACACAGATTTACTTACACCAACTGCACACTAATACACATATAACGCTATAATTTTATTAACACATTTTATTTTTAATTAAACACGTCATTTATATTATTTCATCTCATATAACTACAAATTAAATTTCAAAGTTTCCTTAAAACTTCTCCTATACTATCAAATATTAATTCTTGAACAAAGAATTTATTACTAACTGTTAATACTTTTTGTTTATTTAAATCTTTTAAATAACTATCAATTTTAAAATATTTTTAACTACTAAAATCTTTTCATGAAATTCTTATTAAAAACATATAATTTTTACGCTACCTTAAACGCAATGAAATCAGTAAAAGGTGAAGCACTAGCACCCACTCCTCTAACACAAAGCTATGCCCACGTTTTGTTTACTTGATTACTGCCTTTACATCATCTTTAAGGCCATGTAATAAGTATAAAAAATAACAAAATAAGTTCTTTCTCTGCTTTAACAATACTGTATTTTTATTAAATTTTTCTAAGTTCTATTTAACCATAACAATTATTCCTTACATTTTATTATCCGCGCGCTCGAATGTTATTAAAATATTTTCAAAATATTTTTAAAATATTCGTTTTGTACTTTATATTTTATTTCTATCAGGAAACATTTTCTTTATTATTATCTATGTCATTGACATCCATCACGCTGAAAAAACACAACAACCCGCACTCCTTTCAGATACGAAACTGACCTCTCTCTGTAAATGTGTTGTTGTAATAACTACTTTAGGCCTAACATTAGGATAACTCTTTTTTGATATCCCGGGGCGTTTAGGCCTAATTGAGGTCAATAAATTTTTCAAACTGACCTTTTTCTGTAAAGTGTGGTGGCAATAACTACGTTAGGCTAATTTATGGAATTGCCCTTTTTTTGTTCCCAGGCTGCATTTTAAACCTAATACAGGTCAAGAAGGTATTCCAGTAATAATGACACGATCGAGAATCACATGTTTTATTATTTTATAAATATATTTCAATCTGAAACATGCTGGATCGGTAAGATCCATTACGCAGGTATAGCAAGAAATGTTTCTTTCTTGTGAGTGGACGGAGTTCTTATCTCTATATGACCTCGTATTTTTTTGGTCGTAAATCATTTTTACGCATTATTGGTGTCATGTTTTAAAAAAACATTTTTTTTCCTCATCCTGAACCTTACCTGTGATTGGATGAAAATTATATTTGAGGATTGCGTGTTTTAGACCCAAACTCACTTTTAAAAAATCATACATCGTTTTAGCTGTTAGCGGTGCACAAGTTTCCTGATTTGTAAATAAAAAGTGTTCTACTTTTCAGCACTAAGTGTATATCATGACTTCACCTTAATGTATACCTCAATACAAAAAGAATTTCCAGTGGGAAATCAAGATCCCAGGAAAGTAAGGGGTTTTCATATCTTATATACCAAAATAACCCGATGGATTCCTGGAATTTTTCAAGTGTCGCTACCCCCAATCACTGTTATAATACAAGCGTATTTTATGCAGTACCAGATAATTCACTTTGTATAATGTAATACAACACTGAGAGTGGCTTACAGAATACTTAAACCAAGCTTCACTTTAAACTGGGCCGAACAAGTTTATTAGCCACTGTAGATCAAAATGATGTCAGGTTCAATACTGCTGTTTCACATTATTTCTCTCCATATCTAACTTACCCCACAAGCTGATTAATGCTTTTGATGTTTTATAAAATGCTAGATGTATGTTGCTAATGCGGTTTCTTTTCTTCGCAACAGGCTATACCTTTTTCGGTCCGTTAAAGCTGAGCTTGGTTTAAAGTATTCTGTAAGCCACTTCAAAAGAAAATGTTTTTCGAAAAAACTAAAATGTTTTTCATCAAATTATACGTTTATGTGTAAGTGAGGTGTGCGTGTGGTGTGTAAGTAACATCTGTGTTGTAAGTAAATCTGTGTTGAGTGTAAGTAATCTGTGTTGAGTGTAAGTAACTATGTGTGTGAAGTTGGTAAGTAATCTGTGTGAAGTGTAGTAAATCCTGGCGGTGTGTAAGTAAAATCTGTGTGTGAGTGTAAGTAAATCTGTGTGTGACTGTGTGTGGTGTGTGTGTGTAAGTGTGTGGGTATAAGTGTAAATGTAAAGTTGGTCTATGGTAAATTGTATATGTAATACGTGAATGTGTGTATAAGTGGTATAGTGAATGTGTGTGTATAGGTAGTAGTGTGGTGTGTGTGTGGTGTGGTGTGTGTGTGGTGTTGGTGTGTGTGTGTTGCCGCGTGTGTTAATAAGTGGTAATGTAGTGTCTATGGGTAAAATGTAAGTGTCATAGTGAATGTGTGTTAGTGTATAGTGATATGTGTGTCTAAGTGGTATAGTGTCGTGTGTGTGGTTTGGTGTGTGTGTGGTGTGTGTGTGTGTGTGGTGTGTGTGTGTAATGTGTGTGTGTGTGTATAAACAATAGGCATTAAGTAAATAACACTAAGTATCATAATAAAAATAAAAAATAAAATAATAAAATAATAATAATAATAAAAATATAAAATAAATAATAAATAAATAAATAAAAAGTATTAAACCAAAATAAAAACAACATAATGTTAATAAATAATATGAGTTACAGCGTAAAAATAATCGAGTTAATAGCGTAAAACATATGAAAGTTAAGCAGTCAAAAATGATTAAAGCAGTAAATAAGTTAATCAATAAAAGAGTAAAACAAAAGCATACCTAATCCCCCCCCTTGGTGTTAGGGTCACCAAACTCCTATTGATTTTACACCTGATTTACTTACTGTTAAAAGGTATGTAATGTTATTTATAATTATTATGTAGTTACAGCTATGTAATAACTATATGAGTTAAGGCAGTAAATATAGAGAAAGTCTAAAGCATAATAAGCAGTAAGTTTAAGATACAGTAAAGTGCAGGAAAGTTAGTCGAGTTAATGCAGAAAGTTATACGTCTAGGTAATGACATTAAAGCTTAAAAAGCAGTAAAGCAAAAGTAAAGCGTAAAGGAGGGCAGTAAAAAACAAAGCCATTATACTTTAATCTTCCCTGGTGTTAGTACACCTCTATTTGATTTTCACTTGTCATTTACCTTTTGCTTTAAAAAAAAGGGTATGTAATTGTCTGTGAGTTAAGTAAGTAAGCAGTAGTTAATGCGTAAAGCAAAGTTTAAAAGAGTTAAAGCAGTAAAATATATGTTTTTAATAATTTTTTCCCTTAGGTTGTTGGTAAACACCTCTATTGATTTACTGATATTCTGCTTTAAGGTTGTATATGTTATGTGAGTTTAAAACGCAGTAAACAGTAGTTTTAGCAGTAAAGCAGAAAGTTAAAGCAGTAAAAAAGCATAAAAACAAAAGATTACTATCTTTAGGCTGTTAGGTTAACACCTCTATTGGGATTTACTGATCTTACTATTTAAAAGGTATGTTAATTGTTAATGTTTTTAATAAATTTCGTACAATTTGTAGTAAAAATAAAATGTTTATATAAATAAGACAACCTGTTGTTTTTTTTTTCTCTTCTTATACAATTTTTCAAAATTAATAAATTAAAAAAGTATTATAACAGTAATAAGGTAAATGATGTTAATAATATATGTTGTGTTAATATAGTCTGCTAATGAAGGTTAAAGGTTTTTTAAAGGGGAGGTTTGCGAAAAATGTTTTTTTAATAAATGGGTTTAAGTATGAACATAAAACAAAAACAAAATGATGATCAAATTATATCAGTATATTTTCGAAAGAATCCCCTTATCCCGGCGTCTAGAGCCTCTTTGAAATGTTTAAGTATGAATAAAAAATGAATGACTTATACAGTATACTATATTTTTCATTGCTGCGCGAAATATTGCGCTGGGCCAACGCGGCGGGCGGGAAAGGCGGCGGGCGGGGGAACGCGGGGGTCGCACATGCCGGGGGGGTGGATTGAGCCTTCGCGTGGAGGGCGCTGCGGCTTTCCTCCCTGATGGGTAGCTTTATGAACTCAGGGGAGACAATCAATAATTAGCTATGTTCTTTTCCTGTTGTCGGTAGAACGGCTAGAAGGTTAGTAAATGTATCATGCTGCGGAAAACTTCCACATCATCAAAGTTGAGCAATCAAATGCTGAGGCCAAATATGCTTCGAGGCCAAGGCATCAATGCTGAGGCATTTATGCTGGGGCAACAAAGTTGAGGCATCAACAATCATCGAGTGTGAGTGTAAGTGCACAGTGTATCTGTGTGTGGGGTGTGTGGAGTGTAAGTGTATATGGGCTAGTGTAAGTGTCTATGGATAGTGTAAGCGCTTAATAAGATGGTCATAGTGTGTAATGTAGTAAGCTGAAAGTGTCTATGGTTGGAGTGGTGAGTGTCAGGTGTATCATTGGGTCTAGTGGTAATAGTTGTCTACTGGAGAGTGAAAGTGCTTAAAGGTGTCATAGTGTGTTAAGTGTCAATACGTGCAATGTGTGCTAAGGGTGTCATAGTGTATGTGTGCAAGTAATATATTCAGGCTATAAGTGATAGAAAAAGACTAACTACATAGTACGGAAACATCCTAGCAGCTTTTTAATTACACCAATCGAATACTCATACACGTTATAACCTAGGGGTAGACTCCAATATTAGGGCTATTATTCTAGCTCGGGGAGGCTAGAAAAGCTTGAAAAAGGTGGCATCTCGTCTGGCACTCATGGCTGACTCACCTGGCAAACTATGGTGGCACTCACTTGACACTTCGATTTAGGAACTCATTGACTGCATCTGGCACTCATTGGACTCACTTGGCACATTCCTGCCACTCATCAGATAACCTCATAGAACCTATAGACCACTCACTAGATACACGTTTCAAGTTAGGGAAACGAAATATGTGACGGGTGGGCAACGAGTGGCCGCCAAAAAATTAGCGTGGGCCAAATTGACCATGGTATTGGTCAAGGTCAAGCTTGAAATATCATGGTCACCAAGGTTAAGGACATCAAGAAAAGGTTCGTCCCTAAAGGAAGGACAAAAAATTAACTAACCGTGGATCATATTGACCATGGTGATCTGCCAAGCTTTGGGGCGAAAAGGGTTAAGGATCAGAAAAAAGGTAACGACATCAAAAAATAGGGATAAGCCCTACAAGGGCGGACAAAAATTTAAGGGTGGGTCAATTTGACCCGGCCATGAAGACTTCAAAGGATTGTCGTGGTGCTTTGTAGTGGTGCTAATAAAGTGTAAATGTAATTGCAAGTTTTATGGGGTGAGTGTAAGTGTCATAGTAAATGTATGTATAAGGTAAGTGAGTGTCGTGTGTGTGGTGTGTGTGTGGTGTGTGTGTGTGTGGTGTGTGTGGTGTGTGTGGTGTGTGGTGTGTGTGTGGTGTGTGTGCGGTGTAGGTGTTTTCAAGTGGTAAGATCCATAATGCGGTTCCAAGTTTAGGAACGAAATATGTGCGGGTCGGGCCACTGAGTGGCGGAGCAAAATTGGGCCGTGGGTCAAAAACTGACCATGGTATATGGTAAGGATCAGAGGCCAGAAATACTCAATGGTCAAAAAGGTTAAGACATAAAAAAAGGGCTAAGCCCCTAAAGGGTGGCCAAAAATTACCCGTGGCGCAAAAAATGACCATGGTCCGAAAAATAGGGGGGGCGTAAAATAGGGGGGTAATACGTCACACACGGTTGCTGGGGCAACCGTTTGGCGCGCATAACCCTTCTTTCGCCGAAGGGTTTGAAAAAATTCAGGCGGTGTGCCCACAAAAACTTAGGAGTGCCAAAAAAATTACCGGGGGCCAAAATTGACCCCATGGAAGACCAAAGGGTTGGTGAAAAAAAGGCATGAAGGCCAAAAAAGGTGAAGGCAAAAGGTCAAGGTCAGTGTGTAAAAAAAATTCTTCGAGCTCAAAAAAAAGGGTCGAGCATCCGGTGGTCAGAAAAGGTTCAAAGCGTTCAGCGTAAAATAGGCCAAATTTACATGAAGTCCAAAATGGTTGCCCGCTATCATGACTACTAACATAAGACCAGAAAACAAAAGAGGGTTAAGCACAACTAAAAACTCTGTGGATCGCCTAAAGTTCTGTTTTTTTTTTTGAGACACACCACATGCCGCTCGCGCCGGGTCCTCGAACCTGTGGAACTCTCTAAAGTTTTACTGTTTGTTTTTTTTTGACACTATTTTGCGCTTCAACATCATCTGTTCTTCTATACTTTCTGTCATAGCTAGTAAACTAGTTCTATGATGGAAGACCTCTCCTCCGAATTCCAACAGTTTTCTTCAAAGTATGGTTTATTAATTAAAATTGTATCGAATGCCTTACTAAATTCCAGAAAAATACCTGCTGCATAAATTTTATTACGAAAGGCTTTAACTGCTTTCTTAAGCTCCCTTTCAAAATTGCTTGTGATGTATTACATCCGTTTTTAAATCCATACTATTTTGCCAGAATAGCGTCATTATCATAAAAAAAAAACTACACAGTCTTAATTTAAGAACAAGTATACTTTTTTTTTTAAAATTAATGTCAATAAGTTGAATCTAAATGGTTTATAGGTTTATGTAATCAAAGGCTCCATCACCAGATTTGTAATATAAAGGTACAACTCTTGACCATAAAAGCAGGGATGGCATTTTTGGTGATTTTTTTTTATTTTTTTAAAAAAAAAAAACAATCAATTTGTTGATTTTTTAATATATAACATTCTGCATCTCCACTCTTACCAACTATCGAACAAAATAATCAAATACATCTCTAAGATTTTTTTGGATCGTAACGTCAATTGGCGACAATATATATTTGCAGGTTACACAATCTTATATAATCGTGTGACGTTACGAATCTGAAAAAATCAAAAACAACAAAAAAATCAAAAAAATCAAATTGATTTTTTTAAAAAAAAATCAAAAAAATCACCAAAAATGCCATCCTGCATAAAAGTACATCCGTATAAACCCCATTCCTCTACACAACCACTAAACAATGAACGAATAATTGGCGAAAAACTGAAAACTTCTAGTTTCAAAAACTTCCTGGGAATATCATGAATCCCATTGCTATGATATAAATACTCTCCGAATGGTGCCGTAAGGTCCTTCAGAAATCTGCATGCGGTTTATAAATTAAATAGTTATTAATATTTCATAAATCCCAATCACATTTGCAATTTTTACCCTTTTGATCAATCGCTAGTTCCCCCTTCACAGATTTATTTCCAACAATTTGCTATTATATATATCCCAAGCTTCCTTCGTGAATTTTACATTTCAGAATTTATTTCTATAATAAACTCTTTCAGCTATAGTCTTAACACGTGTTTCAACAAGTGAATATAAGGTCTAAAAAAAGAAAAGAAAAAAATATAGCAATATCCCTTCTCCTAAGTTCTAAAAATAACTTTTTTTATGTTTTTTATTTTATACATTTATTAATTTAATCGTCAGCCAAAGAGAGATATTCTTTTAGCTGAAATATAATAATAACTCTCATAGAAAAGTATTTATTCAGAAATTAGTAGAGCCAGCTTACGAATTAATCCATTTTAAAATTTGATCATTGCAAAACCTTCACCAATAATGTTTTGGAAAAATTTTAATTTATTATCAATTGCAAAATCTCAAAGCTTCTTAGTAACCTTTAGATTATTACCAGATAAATAAAAAATTTCAACACAGCTAATGTTTCGTAACTACTAAAGTGTTATTCCGGTAATGATGCAGAATTACTAGTAACA
>JABUQX010010645.1:0-18701 GCA_015478945.1 Trachelipus rathkii
AGTCTCATACCTTATAAATCATAGGGGTTGGTACCAATATTAGGAGCTGTTCTATAATCAGGGTAGGCTAGAAAGAAGCTAGAACGCATCCTACAACTTGTAATATATTCACCATTCGAGTTCCTCTGACTTATAACCTAGGGTAGACACAATTAAATTATGTGGCTATGTCTATGCTCAGGGGAGGTTTGAAAAAGGTGGCACGCAGTTGGCCCTATGTGGCCTCACGTTGGGCATGCTTTTTTTTTTATGTGGCACTCACTTGGACTCTTTGGACTCACTTGGCGCCTCATTGCACTCGTTGGCACTCACTGGGCACTCACCTGGCACTCATAGAATACTCATAGAACACTAATAGAACACTCCTAGATACTTCTTACGGTGATTGGGAACCATCAAAATGTACTGCCCACCAAAGATGTACTGAACGGCATGCAATCTAATATGAGTCATCAATAGATGACGCATGCGCCCCCAAAAGAACATTTAAACCCGCCCAAAGATTACGTATAAAGATGAACATCAATAATGCTAGCCTTCAAAGTTGAAGCCATCAAAGTTGAGGCACTCAAAGCTGAGGCATCAAAAGTTGAGGTATCAAGAAAGTTGAGGTATCAAAGCTGAGGCATCAAAACTGAGGCATTAAAGCTGACGCATCAAAGTTGAGGCATCAAAGCTGAGGCATCAAAATATCGAGTGTGTGTGTGTAAGTGTGTGAGTGTATTTGTGTGTGTGAGTGTAAGTGTAAGTGTCTATAGGTGAGTGTCTATGGGAGGGTGTAAGTGTCTATGAAAGGGTGTATGTGTGTGTATAAGTGTCATAGTGTGTATGTATGTGTGTGTATCTGTGTGTGTGTAAGTGTAAGTGTATATGCGTGAGTGTAGTGTCTATGGTAAGTGTAAGTGTCAATGGGTGGGTGTATGGGTCTATAAGTGTCTATTTGTGAATAAGTGGACATAGTGTGTGTTAATGCTGTGGTATAAGTGTAAGTGTAAGTGTAAGTGTCTATGGTGAGTGTAAGTGCGTATAACTGTCATAGTGTATGTGTGTATAAGTGTAAGTGTAAGTGTAAGTGTCTATGGTGAGTGTAAGTGCGTATAAGTGTCATAGTGTGTATGTATATGTGTGTGTGTAGGTGTGGGTGTGAGTGTAAGTGATATATATATATATATATATTACTATATATATATTATATATATATATATATATATATATATATATATATTATATTATATTATATTATATATATATATATATTATTATTATATATTATATATAATTATTAGTATATATGTATTATATATATTATATTATATAATATATATATATATGACGGAATTATAACCTTACTTGACCCTGGCTCCTGCTCAGCCTCTTGTTCCGATATATATATATATATGTGATTAGATATATTATTTTTATATATACTATACTATATATATATATATATATATTATATATATATTATATTACTATATATATAGTATTGTATATATATTATGATATATAGTATAGTATATAGACCTCTTATTGATCACTTATAGATTTTGAGTTTTTTTTTTCTCCTGCAATTGTGGAGCGTTACTCTGCCTGCAATTAAAATAGAGATAACGTCCGGGAAAAAAAACTCGCTACTGTTAGATTTTTACTCTAAAATTTCTGAAATTCTAACAATTTTGGCCTACAGACCCTTAGTTGTCAGAGTCAAACTCTTAATGTTTCAATGACATTTTCACAGTATATGACATTAGAGGGCAATACTTATACATTGGTACATAAAATTGGATTGTAGTAATATATATTATAGTATATATATATATAATATATATATATTAAATATTAATGATGTGTGTCGGTATTATGAGTATAGCTGATGAGGCACATCTGTCGATCACAAGTAAGCGGAATACTCGCGAATAATCAACATCCGCGATTCGCATACCGGAGCATACCAGCGGGTGGAGAGAAAAAAATGACACTTGCGTATGCAATCGACTAGTACTAGGTGTGGTAACGCCTTAATGTAAGAATGGGGTGTATGTGACATACAAAGCAGATTGGTTATGATACACCTATTAGTGTTTAAAGTTGGACAGCTAATAATTTATGGTAATCCCACTAAGGGACCAACATTGTTTTATGTCGCAGATGATTAATATGTCAAGAAGGAGATGGTATCAGAAATAAATTAGTCTAACTAGTAGGTTATTGTAGTGCATGCGGCCAGTCATACTCACAGTATACTGTAATAATATTATGGTGATAATTTATCATTTTAACGGTACACTTTTAATATATAAATATGAAAGGCATGTCCGATATCACAAAAAGACATTAATAAACCACATTAAACACGCCAGTCATTCAATACAAAAGGGGTAAAAAATCAATCTCGTCATTGATTTCAACGTTGAACCATCATATCATTTTGTAAGTATAACAGAGAAAGATACCATATAAATACTAGTGATAGTATATAATTAATATAACTAAATATCCATCATAAAACAAATCGATGTGACTTAAGTGACAATAATAATATATATTAGTGATGGAAATACTATCAAACAATAGTGATAATATTAAATATCAAAAATAATATATTGAATAAAAACCTACATAAAAAACTATAATGATCCAGACAGACGCTGCTCCGGCGAATTATTCTTGATATATATATATACTATAATATATATATTAATATAATAATACAATAGTTATATATATTATATATACTAATATATATATTATAATATGATAATATATAATACTACTAGTAATAGATAATAGGAACAGTGTATGAAGTATTTAATATATTTAATATGATTATTATATATATCTCGATATATTTGATATAAATCATTTTTATTCCATATATCGGCATATAGATATATGTAATATATATATATAGTAGAGTAACTTTATAGTATAATTACTAAGGTTAAAATAATATAGGTAATACTATAATAATACTATTATATTATTTAATAAATGATATATATAATATGTAATACTATGTTGTAGTTATATAATTAATATATATATTATAATGAATGTATAATATACTTATATATAACTAGATAGATAGAAGCGTATAGAGTATATGAGTGTAATATGATACGTATAATGTGTATTACTGATATAAGTATGTATAGTATACTATGATATATATACTTGTTAATTATCACTATGCGATCACTAGGGCGTGGGCGTTTATCGACGAGAGTACATGTTTATCGCGATAACGGTTTTACGGGAATTATCTGATGGATTATAGAGCTATCGTACTATTATGTTATTAGCCGGATTAAGATGAGTATAAAATACTTTAAGCACCGAATAAATTCGGTACTATCCACTATCTATACTACGCGATTAAATTTTATTGTTAGTGTCCAAAGGTACTAGGAGTTAGATGAACAATGTATAGTAGCCGAATAATCATGTTATTTCGAACTAGAAGATAAGCAGATACGAGGTGTGTTCTGCCGGAAGCTTGCTCTATTATAGTAAATCTATTGCGTATATCCGATAATTAATCTTTTATGCTATGATATTAGTGTTTGCAAGTTATCCCGATGATGGAGTTACCCTAATAGTTGAGTTATAAATAGACTTGGTTAACCATTATAGACTATATTACATTTATAATATATAAATTAAATTATCCCATTTTACTGAACTGCATTTCTCCTTACTCTGTAGTTAATAAAGATAAAATGAGTTAATAAATGTTTGAAGAGGAAACTAAAAGATATTATTGATAGAATATGAAAGTTATGTTAGAATTATATTTTATTATTTAATATATATAATATACTATATAAGTAGTAAAAAATGAAGTATTATATAATTATGATATGACTGCCTATTATTTGTAACCCTATTTGAAGTTACTGATGTTTTATCCCACCTTTTGTCGGAAATTAGATTATATGATTAACTCAGCTATATACGATTTTTCACCCTATATTCATAAAGTATATAGGTGATAATATATTAATTAAGGCGGGAGGTCGCACTGGTGCATTATAGCTTTACATTTTCTCCCCGGAGTGAATATTATTGAGGGAGTAGTGCATCTTCAAATGACACCATTAGATCAACTACATAAGAGCCCCTATACGATATTAATACTAATAAATTACTAAAATATTGTCTAACAACCTACTAATATATATAACACTATTCCCTGCTATTGTTGTAGATTAATAAATAATATAGTCTACGGATATTAACAGCACATTAGATTACCTACAAATCTCATGTTCCGAAAAAAGGACAGCTGCTCTATGAATATTCCTTCTAACTATCCGAGAGTTTCACTCAATATATATCTTCTCCATAGATTAGTTCGAACTATTACGTTCAACAATTTGAATAATAAAGTTATCCATAGACGCTGCCGAATTAACTAGATACTAAACGTAAGATGTTTGTATAAAACCAGGTCTGTGAGAAAATCCATGATTATATCACTCTAATAGCCTCACCCTGATCATGTTCTCAGTTATGATCATCAGTATACTGTATGAAATACCTCAATTAGCTCACATCAGTAAGGCGTTTGTATTAATATCTTCATAGTATCCATGATCGCAACAGATACGATAGCTTTATAGGAGCGTACGTTAAGATGGACTACTGGCGATATACCTGTTCCATATCTCCTATAAGTCTAGTATTTCACTAGGTTTTTCACCTACACTTCAAGGTAACTTAACGGGGTAAGACTTGCGAGATCACGGTAAACTTAGGCGCTTATTAAGACCTAGATGCCATCCAAAGTTTTGCAAGTGTATTTATTATATATTTATCCTGAAGTGAACTCTAGGTATTATAATATGATATAGATATGATTCGTTGCAAGAGCGCGGGCGTTAGTTCTAGACTGGCTTCTTTTCATACAAGCACTTCATTCTCAGTCCTTAAATTGAGTAGCTTGTACCTTTCTTCTTATCATCACTTTGAGCTAATAACTATTAATTGTGTACTAGTTTTTGAAATATCCATTTTTCAGTAAGTCAGCTTAATAAAATGGAATGCGCTAATATAGACCCAATATGGTTATGATATCATGCTTAGGTATTGCAATTAGATATTAATTATATTCTAGAGGCTTGAGACGACTATATGTACTTTGTTTTCACTTACTTTCTTGCTAAATATTCAAATTAATTAGATATTGAGGTGGGAAGTAATATTATAATAAAATACCAATCAGGGTATAGACTGATCTATCAATTTTTACTTGGCACAAAAGCTTAACTTAAATTTTTACTTAATTACTATAACTTATATATTGCTAATTCTCAATAATGGTCCTGATATAAGTAAGAATTAGCACGATATAACTACAGATTCGAAGTCAGATTGTATACATTATAAAATATAAACACTTGTCAGACGTCACACGAAAGTGGATTATTTGATAACCTGCCATTATTCGAAGCCTACTGAGACATGAACGAATCGCTTTATCAATTCATACGTGCAACCTCAATTTACAAATTACTTGATATAACCACATCTAATTACCTTCTACAATTTGACAACTATATCTTCACGTATTGTATATACTTCAAAGATGATTCGGATCATGTTATCTAGGGTGCCTTCAAGTTATGAAGTGGATAGATTAATTTCCAGGATGGGGTACATCTATCAACCTTTGATGAATATATTTCAAAATTTCATTTAAAATCCCTAATATTATACCCAATTTCCACATATATTATATAAATCTACTCCCTCTACTATAGAACACCTATTCTAAATACTATGATCCTATCCTTCTTTCGTAATAATCGAGTCTACCATCCTCCAATCCATCTATGCTAGTACTAGTTTAGAGCTACACAATTACATTTAATAACATCCATTATTATAACGTGAGATCACATTAGCATATAATAACTAAACAAATGTTCACTTAGACGAGAACCTTGACAAACGATAATTACATCTAATAATCAGAGTTGCTTATAATTTACCCATATGACTGTCGGCTGACCAAGACAATTGAGGGACGTATCTGTTTAGGCTGTGATGACTATTAATAATATTCATCTGCTATCAGTATAGCCCACTCAGTTACATATGCTCATAAGCCGTAATACAGGCGACCCCTCCATCCACTCATGCTCCTTAGTATGCATGTAAAAATAGTCATTATCATGTCATCTAGGTCACAAACGCAATATGGATAAAATTGGGGAACACAATGCTGACCTGCAATTGTAACCTCTTAGAATCTTTTTGATAGTTACATTTCGGAAGGTTCAAAGGGCAATAAGGTATACAACACTGTTCTGTATTGTTCATCAGTTTGCATCAACGATGTGACCTCTTTCTTTCGGATTTCTATGACTCTGCTGTGAGCAGATATAGTACGCATATGATTGCTTATGTTATATCCATGTATGGGAGATAATATACTACTACTGTAGCGTACAGTGGTCCTAAGCCCGATGGACCTAGGATAAAGTCATGCGGCAGTCAGTGCACTCGTAAAAGGGAGCGTATCACTCGCAAAGACCAACCAGACTTTATACAACAGTACCACACTATATATAGATAGAGAAATAACAATGGGGGTTGAACTCTGTATCAGGTCTCATAGAGTTTTGTGTAAAAGTATGATATTTAGTTGTAACTCACAGGTTCCTAAGGAGTTCGTAAACGTGCGGTGGTTGCTATTCCTTTCTTTCCTTAGACTCACCAATCGTGGTTTCTGGATGACGGGAATTCTCTTCGCTATCCATTCATGTGTGTTTCGTTCCCTGCTGAATTTTATGAGATCCTTACTTCTCTCAACATTTGAAATAGCGCTCTGTCGGTGATTTGCTGTGGTCATTGTCTAGATGTATGTTTTGCGTGTTATGTTGACTTGATTAGAAAGGTACTCATTGAGTCTGTGTGGCTGAATACACAGCACAGATTAACACTTTGGAAAAAACGGTTAGAAAGATCTTTCTCTATTTCGATGGTATTTATTATGTCTGTTACTGCCCCTTGCAAGTATAGAGGTTGGGTATGGTGACATACTGAGATAAAATTTGATATAATCATATAATAGTAAATATACCTGTTGAGTTAGATAGTTAGAAATGATTAAGTCTGTGATTACCCTTATTAGAGATGAAAATTTAGTGTAATTCATAAAGTTTATATGTAGTTTAGATCGCTATAAATGTCTATGTATGTGCTTTTGGTTATCCTCATTAGTTATAAGTAATGAGGATATGTTAGTTATATATAAGATTATGGTAGTTAGTACTTATATTATCGATTAGAGAGGAAGTAGAATAGTATATAATTTTTACCTACCAGTTCTGAGATATAGTTATAATGGCTATTTCATTAAACGTTATAATTGCGGTACATTCCTGGAAAGCGTTTTTACCTAAGATGCCACGTGTCACGTTTTCTATCATATGTAACCAGATATTCTCTAAAATCATTCGTTTACTCTAGGAATCCTAACTTTTAAAAGCTCGATATTTACATATCGTTTATTCTAAGCCTTCGATCTTGGACGGTTGATTACGTTATTGTGTGTGTATTTCTACTACGGTCTTAAGTTTCTAGTGGTAGATGCGAAATGAGTATGTCAGTCGCATCGCAATTGCTTTCCTAGCTTTATCTTCTAACTGTGTCGACGTACTGATTGCTAAATCTGATTATGCGACCGTCATCAATATTGTGCTATTGAACGTACTGAACCTGATGATTTTCATACCGTTCGAGTTTACCGGGCAGCTCCTTGGATCTGCCATAATACGATCACACTATCTATCCAGCAGGGTCACTCACCTCAGTACTCCTTTGAAAGCAGTAAAATAGGCCACTACTTATTATTTTCTAGTAGCACCTACTATTCGTGATCTCATATTTTAATCTACTCTATACTGTCCTTTTTCCGATCTCCTCATTTAAAGTCCATTAATTACGCTATCTGGTTTGTCGTTACAAGCAGTCCCAAGTGATTATGTCGAGTACCTAACTGACTGTTGAAAAGTAAGCGGCGACTTGCTTGAAAGAAACATGACTTGTGACACAGCTTAAAAATACTAGTTCCAAGAGTTAAGGATCTCATTAGAGAGCTGAATGTAGGTTACGCAAGAACGAGTGAATATAAGCGAGCTTATTTTCCGCCTTGTTTATGCGTCTGAAATCTCGTCAAGAGACTACTAGTCCACACAGTGTACCTCACGTCAAGCAGCGAATATGGATGAGAAGGTGACATGGAAAATGCCAGTGAGACTATCTTACTACAAGTGGGAGACCTGTGGATGACGCTTCGTGAATGTTCTGTATTCACTTAACGCTTGAATATACTCTCTAAGCAGAGCATCCAAAATCGTACACTTACATAAATATCAAAATCAGAGCATAAGCCTGTCACTCTCTAGACTTATTATAAATAACATATGGTCACTGGACACAGAGGGCGTAAAAATCGACAGGAGCTAAGTTCCATCTCAGTATCGAGACCTGCCTAAGACGTTATTATAAATCAATTGAAGACAGGGGGCTCATATTCGCATTTCTCTAATGTATAAGTAGGTACTAGACGTGATATCTCCTGACATGCGACTTGTGACGTCTAGGCTTGCCTGACGGTGGAAGGGCCGAGTTGTTGACGTGTGCACTTATGGTCAAATTGTGCCAACCATATAAGAATCGAGTCTAGACATTTAAGGCCTAAAGAGGGTGAACAACGTTATTCAGTCTTCTGCTCACTACTAGATGAATCATAACTATTTATTGAAAATAATGGAAAAATCTAATGTTTTAATATAATTTAAGGGAAAGCATACTAAAATGCACTAGGCAGACCACGATAGCAATAGTATTGTGTATAAATTAGATTATTATGTTGAGTTAAGAATTTGTAATGTAACGTAATGATATGCTAACTGATTGTCTATTTCAAATCTCTTCATTTACCATTTAGAGTTGAGTCATTTAGGGCTTTAGTATTTATAACTGTACTTACTAGAATTTTAAAATTACAATTAGGTAGTCACATAAATGTATGATAATAGAACAAAAAAAATACAATCCGCGGAAGGCAAAACTGAGAAAGATCAAAGTAATAAGTAATTTTTTTTTGCAGGATTTGATTATATAATAAGATATATCCAAACGTTATTTAACAAGTTATATAAAAGCTAAAGTATGCAAGAATAATGGCACCTTATTATTTTTTTTCTGGGTGACAGTGGTTCAACCCCCCTCCGTGTATACAAGAATGATCAAACTGAAATTTTATATTAGATTAATCTTATAATAATTGGGTGAAAGAAATGTATGAAATGGTACTGTTTTTAAACATTTATCTTATTAAAACAAGGTAAACTTAATTTCTATTCATTATACATTAATTTATTTATTTATAGTATATATGAGATTATTGAAATATAAAATATATTTTGGATTTATAGTCTGAGAGATGTGTTTATCGGATTAGATCTTGCCACTTATCGCGATAATGTTTATTATCCGAGTTTTAATCTTGCATTATACGGAGTTAATCGAGATACAGGTTTTTACGTTATCGATTTCATCGGGGTTGATTAACGCACGCACTAGTGACGACATTTCTATCTGCGTACTATGAGGTTGCCACCGTATGGTAGTTAATGCAGCTACTCGATGATTGTATATCTAAATATATATGTAATACTTTAAAATGAATAATAGTTATATATAATTAATATACTATGAATAATAATATATGAATATATATACTATATAATAGTTGATTAAATGAGTATAGTTAATATAGTTAATATAGTTAATACAGTTAACAAAAACTGTAAAAAATGCAAAATAGGTAAAAGAATTTAATAAATTTTAGAAAAAAAAATATAGTGCTCAAATATCCAACTATTGATATATGATAGTTAAGTTGACTCGAACTGATGTTCTAGTATACTTATAAATTTGAGTGAAATCTAGGTAGTTAAGGGTTTGTGTTAAGATGTACTATAGAATTGAGTTATTAGTCTATATAATTATATAGAGTGATGGGGCTATTGCGCACATATGACAAAGTATAAAAAAATCTATAAAGTTTCGCACCAAGAGTGAGTCTTAAAGTTCAACATTGTGCCTTTTCAACAGCTGATATTACCTAGAATAACAATATGCGATACATCATATAAATTCAGCGTTTGAAGCGTATACATTGGCATATCACCGATCACTTTGCGCTATTACCTGTCGTGTTTATAGCGAATAGCCTGATGTAAAACATTTGATATCATGTATCTGACCGTATACATGCTGAGAGTGTACAGAGCTAACTTTCTAGAAACGTAATAGATGATCAAGTAATTGATAGGTTATAAGTATTAGTATTATTTATTAGCTAGGTACTCAACCTATGGAATATATGTACTGTGTATAGCCTGCATAGTATATGTGATATCACACAAAGTTAATATACGTTGATTGTAATATATTAGTATATAGGGTCGTATGACGGTTATATAATATATAGTATATATTATAATATATATAGTACGGTATATTGTCAGTCTAGATAGGGCGTCTATGGTAGATTTAGAGATAGATATATATTAGTGGACCTCAGATTAACAAGTATAGGTGTGGTATAGAATAGTTTATTGAACTAGTCGATATTATGTGAGTTAAGTATATATTAGAAGTTACGCTGATATTAAGGATATTTCGTATGATTAAGTTATTACGTGTCTATGAATTGTTATCGACTGATTATTAATATAATATACTATATATATATATATATATATATATATATATATATATATATATATATATATATATTTATTATATGTAATATATATATATATTAAATCAGATATAAACTGCTAATTATTATATGAGAAATATAAGCATATATATATATGGTATAGTAGTAGTAGTCATAATATTGTAAATAATATTATTAATGATAATAATAATTGTATATATATAGTATATAGTATAGGTTATATTATCAATATATATATATATGTATTACCGTATTCATCAAAGGTGTTTGGTTGTGTCAACCGGAGGTACCATGATGAAACAGGTAGTACATATAGTACTATATATTACATACTATATCATAAACTATATTATAATATATATATTATATATAGTATTAATATACTTGAGTATATATATAAAGTATAGATATATAGTATATATATTATAGTAAATTAATTGAATATCATATAGAATAATATATATTATAAAAAATATATATATATATATATATAAGATCTTACAATTTGTAGAGAACAACATGATGAATTAAGAACCTAACAAAGAGTCTAGGAAACCTGATTTCATCATACACGTTGAGAATTTTCCCTGTTTAAAAATAACCAAACCGTCGTTAAACATTTACATCCATAGAGAGAATGAATATGAATCTGCCAAAACTTGATGAGTCTTTAATCCTACTGAGGTGCTGATGATGTAAACGTGGTGTGTTGAACATTTAAAAAAGAAAACTGGCAAAACACGAGAAATGACGTTGAGAGTTCCAGTGGGAAGAATTTTTTATTTTATCATTAAAAATATTTTGAGAACTTTATTATTTCATTCAATCTGTCGCTTCGTAGTGACGTGGTACCCACATTTGATGATATTCATTAGGAAGTGCGAGAAAATCTTAGAGAATAAGTCATCTGTACAACCTACTCGGTTTACGAAGAACTGGCATAATCAGTCTTGCTACGTATCTGGGCGTCTTATTGTTCGTGCTTGAGGGCCCTTTATTTGAATATCAACCAGCTTGTATCTTGGACTCCTGTTCGTCTCAATTTGCGGCAGTAGTTGTTGATGTCAAGCTTGTTATATGATATTTATGAGTAGCCAAGCTTTAACTTAATCTTGGAACACTTGACAATGAAAGCAATACTGCTAGTTTAGTTTTCATGGCATACTATCCAGATTGAGAACACTTTGCAGAAAAACCCTATTTGAAAAAAACCCTTAGAAATGGAGTTCAGAAGTGGCGAACCAGTACTGAAGGAGCTCAAGGGTTGATTACAGGCGATTAATTTATTTTTTATACAACTCTGCTAAGAAGAGTTATCATACAAAGCTCAATACGAAACAATCTAGAGGTTCAAATTATAATTATATATATAATATAATTATAATATAATATTAATATATATATACTCATAATTCTTTTATACACATACAAAACATAGATACTATATATATATTGATCATTAGTATAGAGTATCGACTATTTATATATCAGTAATATATATATATATATATATATATATATATCTATCCACACTGAGGAGAGTATATAACTGGGAGAGGCTTTTATATATATTAATAATTATAATATTATATATATATAATATATATATAACGTTAATAATTATATATTATAATATATATTATATACTATATATATAATATATATATAATATACATATTATATATATATATTAATAATATATAGTATTATAAATTATAGTATATATATAATATATTATATATATATATTAATATAGTATATATATATATATATATTATATATATATATATAATTATTATAATATTATATATATATATAATATATATATATATTATATATATATATAATATATATTATATATATATATTATATATATATAATATATATTATATATTTCATATATATATTATAAATATTAATATATATATATATATGTATATTATAGATAGTAATATATAGTAGTATGGTATAGTCAGACGGGTAATAATATATCAAAATACTGTCATTTATAATGTAAACTATTCTACTTATATACAGGCAAACTATTTATTTATTTAAAATTAACTTCATTATATATATATATAGTATTATATTATATTTTAGTAGCTTATATTTTATTTTATTTTTTTAGTTACCATTATTATATATATATAGATTTATGATATATAATACTCACTACCTTTCACATCCATTAACGAGATGAAGGTGAAACCTCATTTCGAGATTACATTATTATAATATTATACTATTATATATAGTATAATATATAAGTATATTATACTATATATTATGACATATATATTTATATATATATATATTATATATTATAATATATATATATATACTATATATAATATATATATATATATATAATATAATATATATATATTATATATATTTATATTTATATATATGATATGTATATATATAATATATATTATATATATATATTTATTAAATTATATATATAGGATATAATTATATATATATAATATATAATACCGACTCCCAAGGAAGGGGCCAAGACCCTGTACGGGGCCAGAAGCTCTTCTCGCATCTTCCTTTAATCCTCCAGGACTCCTCTTTCTTTCAGCCTCCGCATAACCTATCCGCAATTCCACATGGCTTCTCAGTGAGTCCTCCACCGAGCTTTCCCATCTTTTCCTAAGTCTTCATCTTGGTATTGCCCCACTCCCATCTCCTCTTGGCCTCTCTCCCTCCTGCAACCTCTCCAGGTTTCCCCACCACTTCTCTAAATCTGGCTGCATCCATCTTATTTATTAGCCTTCACTTCCAAAACCTCCTCCCTTATGTCCTTGAAAGCTTCTTTGTCCTTACCCTGGACTCTTACTATGAAATATGTAATTATCCACACGTACTGTAACTGCGCTCAAAGACGTAATCTCTGGCCGACTTTAATATCCGTACAATAACTCAACTCTTGTGGTCTGTATTACTTTTAGCTATGTCTCTAGCCCTAAATATGAGGTAGCGGTGTTAATGTCGTCAATAAAAAATCAATCTCCTTACACCTACCATGACCATTTGTTTTATCTTTCAGTATGGATGGTACCACTGTTCTTTACAGCTTCCACAATACTGAGCTTAAATCCTAGCTGGTTATATCGTTTGTACATTTCCTCCTCCTCTTTCCAAATACTCCTATTCTACAATGTATTTGCAATTTTCACCCATCGTTATGCATCACAATACACCTTCAACTCATAACTTCTATGGAATCTCTTCTCTTCTCCTTCTCCTCTATTCATACCGCACCCCTATGAGCTTCTCTTCTTTCTGTATTGTGTTTAGTGTAAGTGTAGGTACCTGGCGCCTTCGATACGCCATCATTAATAAGTTTCCACTTATAACAGTTCTACACTCATCCTCTCTCAGCCTATCGGTCCTTCTTATCGCTCCAGCACAGCCAGAACATACTCACAAAGTCACCACAGCTCCTATATCCGTCATTCACCTTCATTTATCCACTAACTTCACAAAATATCGCCTACAAAGCAATTTGTGACAACACGCACTTTCCATGTGTTTGACCTCCAAGGTGCCCTCCAACCTACTAAAACCGACCTTGTCCTCTATTTTCTGCGTAGGCTGTGGCATTACACCCATTTTAATTATTGCATTATACCCAGCAACTTTATACAAACCTTGCCTGATATTAGATGCTCCCGGTCTTATTATACTTGTTTATATCCACTGCATAATCTCTCTTAGTCTATAGCGACCTAATCTCCATAGCACTCTTTTTACACTTCTACGTGTAGTTAAATCCCGCCATCTTCCATTTTCATTGCTCTCAGAATCGACCTATCACCAACTCCTAAACATAAGTGATCTCCTTCCTGCCCTCATGCCGGCCACTAATCGCCCCTCCTTCTTAGTCTTTATAATCTCTTCCCCTCCCTTCAGCTCATCTCCACACCTGCTCATCGTCGCATCCTTAACAGTGTCTCATTGAAGTATTCTCGTTCTAAAGTCTCCTGTTTGGTTTGTTGATCTCAACGACGAATAAATTCTGACCTTGCTATTTCCTTTCGATTAAATGTAGACACTTTCGCTCTTGTGTAAAACTCTATAAAAATCGTTTTTACCGTCTTCATGTACACTAGGTAAAAATCCTCTCTCTTTTTGCCTTGGTCATACCTATCAAAATTCCATCTGAACTCTCCTTCATTTGCTGCCGTTTTCTTTTACTCTTCTTTTTCACTTCTCCTACTGTACGGTTCGAGTGCTCCTCATTTTTTTCCATATAAACTATCCAATATACTGAGCCCCAATGTCTGTGTACGTTTTATTTTTTTCAATCACCTCTCACAATCTAGCTTTTTCTTTATTGCCATCTTTTCCTTCTTCAGTCCACACCCCCATTTGTGTCTTTTACTTCAAAATCTCTCCTACCCATATTCTGTTGTCCCAGGGCCTCCTCTGCTGCCCTTTTTACTTTTCTTGATTCTCCCCCTATCTCTATGACTCCTTCCAATTGTTCTAGTTAGCTGCACTGACTTATTATTTCACATATCCATTTTACCTGTCACGCTCCTTCAGATGTACTCCAATTTTATATCAAACTTTGCTCTATTTCCTTTATTTGTAGTGCAAGTATAAACTGTTCTTAAAACTCTCCGTCCGTACCAATAAATAATGTCCGATATAAAATTTGATTCTAATTGATATACCAAGGGATTCCTTTCACATTCCTTAATAAGCCTACTATCCAAACGATATTAATTTAGTCTATACATATAGATCTTCTGATCGAATTCTCCCCCCACTCACTCCCCCTTTTTGGGGGTGATAATTGTTCCATCATTAATATCTTGTGAACTCTATGTCAGTCCTCTGTTGACAAAAAACCTCATTCATGTGATCCTTTATTCCCTCCTTGTAAACAGAATACTATCATCACCGTCTTCTTCAATAATTTCACTTATCTCTATCCATACTGTCCCACCATTCTCTACACCTACTCTCTTTAGTTTAAATTACGAATTTGAAATAACTATATATATATATGAATATAATTATAATATAAGTAATTATATATATATAATATATATATATAGTCATTATATATATATAACAGCTAGAATAATAAAATTAAGTTTAAAATAAAATGAAAAATATATAAAAGTAAAAGAGTTTGCATTGTATAACTTATATATAAGTAATGGACCTAATATATATAGCCGTATTCCCTTATAGCCTACCCTAGGTAGGGGTAGTATATATTACCGTTAAAATGTTATCCGACTCCAATTCTATAATTATGGAAATGTATCGGAGTGAGGCGGGATTAGTCGATTTTCCGCCATAATTCTCAGCTGAGGGAAAAGGCACGATAAGCGATTACCGGGGATACTCGATAATTGAGGAGTTTTGAGGTGTAAAGCGATAAGCCCCCGGATTGGAGGACCGATACAAATGTATTCGCGGAGTCGCGAGGTACGTATCGCTGATACATGTATCTAGATACTGCCCCAATGTCACTGATATATAAAAATAATATTATAATATATAAACATAATTAATATATTATTATACATATATATATAATATATATACTATAAATATTAATTTATTTAATAAACTATATACGTATATATAATATATATATATATGTATATATATAAATATATATCCACATGATTATTTATTTATATTATAATATTTTATAATAATAATATATTTAATTATATGCTTATAATATATGAATAATTATAAAATATACTTATAATATATATTATATATATATTAATATATATGATATTATAATATTATTATAAGGCAAATAGATTTATGTAGTAGGTTATATCGAGTAAAAAGGTAAATTAATATAATATATATATATATAAATATTATTATATATATAATATATATATAATATAGTCTATACATATATATATTATATATTATTAAATATATATATATACATATAGATATATATATAATATATATAATATATATATAATATATATATATATGATATATAGAATTATAATATATATATATATATATATACTACTATATATTATATATATAATATATAATAAACATATATATTATACTATAGCAGTTGGTACGTTGGGTTCGGCTGCCCACTAACACCGTAATCTCTGCTGGAAATTGCTGATGATAACGCTCGGAGATGGTCGTGATTGCCGTAAACGGCCTTCTAAATTTTCGGCGAAATTGTAAGTGAATCGTGATGGGATACATGGAATGTCAGAGGAAAATATGTTGAGGAGAAGAGGAGAGAAGGTAATGGAGGCATTTTTTAGAAAGGGCAGATTTAATTTGCTCGCTGTACTCGCTGTAACTGAAACGAAAAGGTCAAGGAGTGTGTGGTTGTGACAAATGTGTGTGTGCGGTGTGGAAAGGAATGGAATGAGAGGCGAGAGAAGGAGTTGCAATTTTGATGAGTGACCTGTGGTACAAAGCTATGGTTTGACTTTGTGTGTGTGAGTCCTAGATTCTAATGGTTAAATTTAGTTGAAAAAGGTGCAAGGTATGTGGTGGTTGTGACGTATGGTCCATCAGAGGGAACGTGTGAGAGAGTACGAATTTTTTGGAGATAACCTGAATGATTTTTGGATGGGTGGGTAGGAGCTTCAGATTGATAGTGTTGGGGACCTGAATGGTTGGATAGGGTGATCAAAAAAGGGATGGTATAACAGGTTGTTTTGGGGTGGCGGGAGAAATGAGAATGGTATGGGGGTAAGGTGATTGATTTCTGTGAGAGAGAGGTATGTGTGTAAAGTAATCTTTAAACACACAAGAGTATCCATATATAACTAGAGTTGGTGTAGGTAGAGATGGTATCGAAGTGAAAAAGTATGATTGATTTTGTGTTGGTGAAGAAGGAAGATGTTGAAGTAATGGCGTTGGATGTTAATGTGAGGGGTTTACGGATGGGATTATCGGATCATTATGTTTGTTCTAATGTAAAATTAAGTTAGTGGGGGCTTGGATGAGAGGAAGGTGATACAAAGGAAGTAGGTAAAATTACACGAGTGAGAAAAGTTAAGTGGAAACCAAAGACAACTAAGGGTAAGTATGTAAGACGCGCTCACTAGTAAATCGTGAATGTGACCAAGTGAACTGAACAAATTGGGGGCAAATGAAGGAAGGCAATTGTTGTAGTGCAAAGGAAGTGTGTGGATGGTGCTAAGTAGGAAGTAAGAATGTTAACAGCGAATGGTGGAGTGAAGGATGAAAGCGGTAAAGGTAAAAAAGAAAACGTGGTTGAAATGTACTAAAAGCAAATGATGGAAGTTTTCAAAAAGAAAGATGCTTGGACATATATATACATAAGGAGGAAAAAAAGAAATACAAAAGGTGCATACATAGGAAGAAACAAGAGGTAAATGAACAGTTTGGAAGGAGGATGAATGAGGACAATACAAAGGATGGAAAGCTCTTCTGGTAGAAGTGCGAAAAGTTTAAGAACTGAGAAAATAACGGGGAATCTGCTTAGAATAATTATAGGGATGGTGCTTTTTGTAAACTGATGAAAAGGATGTGAGGGGAGTGTGGACAAGAACCTTCGAAAATCATGACAAGTACTTAACAGTAATGAATGAGGTGTTAGTGAATGTGTGGTGGGTTTGATGGTGCAAAACGGAATAGGTATTTTGGGGATGAGGTTATTAGTAAGGAGGAGGTACATGGGTAGAGTGAGAAAGTTGAAGAAAGGTAAAATCTGCAGGTATAGATGAACTTACTAGTGAAATGATCAAGAGCGGACGGCGAGATGGTGATTCATTGGGTTTGGAAGTTGTGTTATAAAGTGTTTATGGAGGATAAAGTTTCCAAAGGGATTGGAGGAGAGCGGTATAGTACCCTCATTTAAGGATAAGGGAGAAAAAGGGGAACTGTAGAAATTATAGGGAATAGTTTTATTGAGTGTTGGTAGGGAAGA
>JABUQX010010646.1:0-30768 GCA_015478945.1 Trachelipus rathkii
AATAATTGTTATACGTATAGCAATATTATCTATATATTTATACCTTTATAGCATAATTCTATCATTAAATGTAAAAAAATAAATATTGGTCGAGATGTGAAAAAATTTTTGTCAACTCAGTCTATATATTATTTAATATTTTCTATTATCTGAATTTTTCGTTTATATTACCTTAACTAGGTGACGCTACCGTAGTAACTTTATTAATTTTATATAATATATGTACTTATATATATATAGTTATCATATATTTATTAATTTCATTCAATACAAATTAATATTCAGCTTTTAAAACATTTTAAAATTACTCAATATAGTCCATCAATACATGATATAAATTAAACAATAAGTATGAAATAATATTTTATTTTAAAAACTATATAAATAAGATATAATACTGATATAGTCTATTATAGTCCTAGAAATATCAATTCCCCTAACAGAATTATAAAAAAAATATTTTGACACGTTTTTTGTTGAGTCATTAATCAGTTAAACTCTGTGAATGGAATGAGAGCTGTACTTATTTGAGAATCATCCTGGTATTGGGAACAATGTTTACACACTGATTTAGACAGGGAAAATTATCTACAATAGTATAGTGCTATACATTTGATTTTATCTTTTTTCCTCAGTATTTATACATATAATTTGTCAATTATGCTTTATTAAAACATTGTATTGTTAAATTATATATAGACTATAATCTGTAATAAATTGTCAAAAAATATTTTTGCTTGAATTTATTAATACGGAGACAGATGTGCACTAGTAACACATCCCATCCAAGGTGACCCCATATAAATTAAATAATTGGAGGCCCAAGTTCTAAAAATGCATGGGCATTTCAAAATGCCTACTTGCAACCCCAATCTTATTAACATTTTTACAATTCTAAGGCTCAATCCTTACATTGGGTGAAAGCTTCTGGTTAAAGGCCAACACATTGAATATTTAAATGTTAAAGGATTTGATACACTGAATATTTAAGAGCACTATATAATATAATTATACCTTGCTTGTGACAATAAATATACTTATGAATATTATCTAAGTGAACATTATAGTATTTATTATCGAAATAGAGATAGTGAAAGCGCTTTAATTATGTAGAATTCAATATGTATTATTTATATTTCATATATATTACGGATTAGTATTTACAAGGCGCTCATTATAGTTATTAAAGCTCTTCTAATAGTGGATCGAAATGTGACAATGCATGTCATATAAGTAAATATTACTTAATCACTGAATAGTGCACTCTTAAAGAATTAAATCCAATATTATATAGTTAATATTATTATGAGTCTGAAAATTTTACATATATATTAGTTTACTTATTATTATAATCTACTATATGGATCATTTATATATAAATATTATTATTATTATATTATTAATTATGTATTTTATTATATCTTTGTTATTTGATTATTATTATATATATAATTTATTATTATTCTGTGTATATTTGAGTCGAGAGTCTATATAAGTTTATAAATATCACACTACATTTCTTCATAATTACTCTAACAATCATAATTATTTACGGATTTACTGGAATGTTGTATTCTCTTATCTTATGATCTCCAGTCACTAGTAATCGGTATGTTATAGATTTTCCCAATTACACTTTAATATTATAATTTATTTCTTATCTTATTATCTTATCATTTAATTCAGATCACAAAAACTTTCCGTGATTTAACTTCTTATTTATGCTCTGTTTTTTCAAATATAAATTAAACAGAGTTGCAACTAATCTTGTTTTCAAAATTTCCTTCAAATGGTTGAAGTCGATAAAAATGATATTCATTTACTTTCTTCATCAATGCAGTTATTTTTGGTCTTATTTATTTTCTACTTTGACTTTCTTCTCTTTTTTATCTTTTATTTTTTTCAAATGGTAGTATGAGCGGGGTCGGTCGTTATACCACAAAATACGGTCCGTATTTGTTTACTTATGTATTATTATTATAATTTTTATTATTATTGTGAATATTCACTTACTATTATTTGGCTCAATCAGACGCAAAAATCTGTCACCCACTATTCTGGTAATATGTACTCTTGTACATCCCTTACAAGTTCCCACATACTTTCCTATCACAATTTTTCCATCCCATTCTATCACCTTTGCTTGTGAAAATGAGAGGATATACTTCTGCAGTAAATAAAATATCTTTATTATGGATATAGTAAAAGGATATATAATATAATATATATATTCTTTATTATATATATATATTTAATATATAATTATATAATATATATATATAGAAATAATGGGAATATTATAGATGAGTTATATATAAGTATATATGAGAAAAAGGGAAAATAGAGTATTTACTTATAATATAAACATGCTATATAATATAATTAATTATAATATATAATGTATTATTATTATAATCAAATAATATCTAATAGATATCAGTTGGCAATACTTTCTAGATATATATAGTATATATTAGGCATTGTAAGCTCAAATGTTAATCTATATAATAATTGATAGACAACTATATAATTAGAGAGGCATTATAAAGGACCATTTCTATCGTGCACAGCTTGCAACGGAATTGCGGAGCACGAGATACGATCCTATGACATTGTACAAAACGAATAGGCCAAATCTTCTACCGGCTTGGTCCCTTCTGTCTATAATCTGAGTATCCTCTATTTATTGGTGGAGTTGGAACATACGAATCTCTTTGAATTAGTCACTAATGAATATGTTTTATGATCTTTACGGTTCCTATCCGGTGATCTTCATTGTCTGTGATAGTTACTTTCGGAGTGAGGTACTTAAAAGGAGCTAAGGCGACAAAGGTAGTATTGAGCGTTATTTTCAATAGAAATAAATGAAGACACACACGAAATGTTTTCAAATATTAAAATTTCATCATAATTTCGTATATCTTTTATTATGTCCTTATGTTACATTATAAAATAATGTATTGATAACAGGAAGTAAGGCCAATACCCAATTTTTTATGATCCATATCGGTTTCCGATGACAGCTCTCCTTCTATATCAAATGACCTTTGTCAAACAGATCCACCCAGGTTCGATGTTCTTTTAAATTTTGAAATGACCTTAATTAAAGCATATTTTATTTTCATAGTCTAACACTAAATAATGTTTCATGGTAGTGAATCCAATCCTGCCTCATGTCTCCTCAACCCTTCTGCTGAAATAACAAAAGCTCTGATTTTGATCATCATAAATTATTTTACAGAAAAATAACATATCTTTTTCCAGTTCTGACTATCTTGATTATATAGTTCAAAAGCTATTATCAAGATATTATATAAAAAATAACTCCGGAGTGCTCTCTTCATCAAGATTCGTACTATCGGACTGAAAATCTTTCTCTCTAGACCACGCAACAGCAAAAATTATTCCGAGAGAGAGTGAGAGACACTGTTACAACAATTGCAAAAGTATTCAAAGAATAAGGGAATAAGTATGTACGTATTACCTTTTATTGACTTAATGAGTTGACTCATTATTTCTCACAGGTATTCTATGACAATATTTTCCTATTAATAATTCTCTGTAAATAAACAATATCTATACTTAGATAAAAAGATAGATAGGATTACCTTGTAAATACTATTTTGTCTTACTATATAGTATTGCAAGGACGTATGTGTATACTATTTCATTCAATATATATACATGATCAATATTCTGTATGTATTTTTATTTAATAGTATATTAGCACAATATATCGATAAATTGAGGCAAAAATAACAGTATCTTGATTTCCAGGAATTCCTGACTTCCCATTGACTATATATAGTCAAAATATATATTATTACTTATTTTTAGTATTTAGTATTAATTTTTTACTAATATTTAGCATTAGTATTTAGTATTAGCATTATTAATATTTAGTTTTAGTATATACTTTTATATATTGGTATATGACGGCTTAATCTTCTATCTTAGCTTTTAGTTTTATTTGATTGATTAATTATTCTATATAATTCACTATTAAAATATATTCACTTAACTTATTTAAATACTTAGATGTAGTGTAATTATTTTATCCATTCTGATTCACTAATTCAATTTTAGCATATTATATATCTTATCTTATACTAATTATTAAATCATGTTATTCTTATTTTGCATTACTTACTTTATTATAATGTATTATTGATTGATATAATATTTATCAAACATACTATTAGGCACACTGTACTGTAGATTAATTAAAATTTTCAAGTTACTGTGCATTATCTAATTATCATATTCACTCTATTATATTATTATATTTTATATATAGCATTTTCATTCTCTATGGTCTTAATGAGAGTATATTTTTATTAAAGGTTCACTGCTATTTATTATTGTATTTATTTAAATAAATTATTATATTTTTAATTAATCTATTATTATTATTATTATCATTATTATTTATTAATAAATAATTTATTATTTTATTAATTTATGAGTGATTTAATTAATTATCATCTACTTAATAATTTATGGTAAAACTCAATGGATTATACTATAAACAAAATGTTACCCCTAATTAATATAATTATATATAATATATATTAATACATCAATAGATAAGCACCTTTTTCTCATCATATTAAGATATAATTTTAGTTAATTAAAATATATATAATATGTATTATATAAACATAAAACATGTAACCTATAATATAGAATTATAAATAATATTATTTATTGCATTATTGGAAATAAACTTTGATAGGCTTATTATTTAATTTCTAAAATTTAAAATAATACAGCAACCTAAAAGATGAAAAGTCGAATTATTTGTCTAGCCAATCATTAAGAGCCTATGTGTGATATTATAAAAATTTATATTGTTATAGTACTATATATCCCACATGTAATATAATATAGACTAACGACGTTAATATAATAATCTACCTACACATTAAATTAAATATCATAATAATGAAATATTACATTTCACAATTTCTACAAATCTTCTTGAAAACACCTTAAAAAATAAAAATAAAATTAAAAATAACAGTCTCCATAACTATATATATAACATCACCAAAAAACATTCTAAATCAAATACCCTTTGTCACTAATCAATACCACCTGATCAAAAATTTATACACTATATGTATAATATATTAATATGTTAAAACAACGTAAGTTAATATAGATAACTGTAAACTGGAATAAAATTAATATTATTTAATTGCATATCTAAGCAAAAAGGACAGAAGCATTGCATGACATGATCAGCATAACATGCATATTCGAGTGTTGCACAACACCTAGAGATAATGGAAACAACACACTAGTAAATCGTATTTCTCATTCATATAATGATTCATGTTTGGGTTCCTACAAAAGACATCTTCATCTGACGCTTGTCCATCATTACTGTGCTATTAAAATTGCCAGATTAAAATCTTTCAGAGATGAATCTGAATATGAGAATTTATACAGATATGTGTATTAGAGATGACGTTGAAGTTTATATTTACGCTTCAATGATGTACGAGAGACATATGATCTGATGGGAAGGTAAAAGAGTTGAGATTGATTTACTATCATTTGTGGTTACTTAGCCATAATATAACATTTAAGTGCGAAGAAGCAAAATGTTTTACAAATTCAATAATACCAGTGAACTATATCTCTGCCAATCGCAACGTACAAGTCTCTCTATTCGACAACACCTCACTCTCATGTTATCGTCAAAGAGAAGAGCTAAGCGCCAATACCATTTTTTGGATCATATACTACATTTGTGCGTGATATCTTATTAAAGGCTAAGTACGTGACTAATTTTTCTTTGTGTCTTATTACTGTCTTGAATATCCACACGATTCCTAACTCCTACCTAAATTTCAACATATGGAAATAACAAAAATTTCACAGTTTTAATGTGACTGATCACAGTGAGTTAGAGAACTAAGAAATTCAACATCCTGAATTGTGTCACCTAACTCGTGTATCTTCGGTGATATGCGACACAGACGATTGCGCTAATACAACCATTCATTAGATTACTTCTTTTACTTTTGGTCAGGTCTTATGTAACCATTAGGTATACTTAACAGACATTTTCCAGCATTGTAAACGTATAACCCACAGGGCTCAACTTTCGAACACGCACTCAAAAATTTCGCGTACGATTCCGGCATCAGAACAAAAATATATCTCCAAATTAATCAGCAACGTGCAGCAAGTGCGACATATTGACAAGAAGTGTCCATGTCTTGGGGTGATAGAGCTCATATTATAAAGAATATGAAAATCGTATATATGATATGAAAATGCTTATGATGTCACTCTTCATATAGTATCCATAAACGGTATTCTCTTCTTGAGTTATACATATGAGTAATAAGAAAAGAGAAGCAGAGGAATATATTTCTCATTGTAATATCACATTCTGTATAATCTACACATAGATATTGCAGCGAGAGAGAGCAATTAGAGATCATTTCTACAATAACACAGTACGATATTTTCCAATGGATAGAAACTTCTCTTAACAGCAATTTTTGTCTGTCACATGTCGAATGTGTATTACACGAAATACAACTGTTTGTTTTACGTTCATTTGGTACTTGGAGGCCAGTTATTACGCGGATTGCCCTTTGCCTGGAACATGGTTTGGCCTAGTTCTTAAGCGGTTTCTGATAGTTTTAACACTGTTTCTATCATTATGAACAAATACTCTTCGAGTATATATATTTATTAATTATATCGATATATGCGTACTCATCATTAATGCTCCATAGCCGTTTGCTTGGAGTGATCGATATATCACATCCCTATACTAAAAATTGTTCTCTAAATTCAGTAGATATTTTGTTCTTTTGGATAGTTAATAAATTTAGCATCTATCTCTACTCAAAGTTCCGACTGGCGCGCATTCAACTGATTTTAGGTGCAATTTGAGGGTAATCAAACCCTCTATCTATATCATAGTATACTTGCCACATTGGTTATCAAGTACTAATCAGGTATATACCAAAAATCTTATTTCCCTCGAGTGCTGCTCATTAGTCATTCCATAATATATAATTGTATCGTATTGCCTTCCGATCATTATCTCTTATTGGGAAATATATTTAATTGATTATTTTATGAGAATTTAATAATATTTGATTGAGAATATATATTAATATATATATATTATTAATTAATTATTATTATATTATGTAGTATGATAAATTATGATTAAATATTATGTATTATATTAGTATAAGTAGAATAAAGTAATATTAATAACATTATATAACGAATATATAGTAAATAAAAAATTTTCACATATAAGTTATATTATTAATTACTATACTCTATCATACTAATTGTATATATAGAGAGGTAAATTAGTAATATCCTGGTACTTATATATTATGGCTAGATTAATATAATAGCGACTTTCTTTATTAGGCTGCCCTATATATTTTTATGTGCAGGCCTTAGTTAGTGGGGAGATCAAGGTACAGCCAAATTCATCTTATTTCTCCAAGTAATGCATTTTGCTAGTGATTTAAAGAGGCGTGAGAGTATCTCGTCCCTGAGCGAGATCTGATGAGAACAAAATAGGTAACAAAACTTGAAAAGAAGACTCTGAAGAGGCTACTTGAATATAAGTTTTGGTCAACTACATTAAAGAGAGGTCGGACAATACAAAAAATTAAAATTGGGTCAAGAAGAATAAATTTACTCAGATATAAACCATGATTTCTAAATGGATTCAAAACTTTCTTTACCTCCATTCCCCTTCTGAGACTGTTAGCATTCTTATATATTAGACAGCGGTATAGGATTATAAACACCTCCCTATAAAATTTGTTATTCTGCTTAATACTGATTTCCGATAACCCTTAAGAAACTCTCATAAAGAAGTGTTCCTTTACGTCCAATGTGAGTGATCACAAGTACGTCACAGTAACATCACTAATAAATAAATAAAATATATAACATAAATTCAGTCTCACATTTTACATCGTATAGTCTTACTCCCCAAGTTATAAAACAGCATTACTTTTATCTGAGATATTAGATCAACCCTTAAGATGCAAAAACGAGCAATTCACGTCTCGGTGGAGAAACATTGGGTCAACTATAGTTACTAATGATTTATTTTCCTGAACACTTAAACTATTGTGTGCACTATTTTTAATAAAATTGAAATGTAAAAATAATTCATTGTTGAGAAAAAATTGATTGTATTTATCTTGCTAAAAGAGCTATTCTTAGATACCAAAATTCATGGACACATGTACTAACTCGCGCAATACATTACAGCAAATATATGAGTGAAAGTCTGTTTAATTTGGACACACAAACTGAACGTCAAATTTGTGTTCTCTAATTTATGATGTGCGACTTTTTGAGTGTGAGCTATGAGAGACTGAGAAGACGAAGTGTGTGGCACGAGTTAACGTGGTTCTAACCTTGTGTATAATATTAAGTACACATTGAAAGTGTTACTTGTTAAAATCTATAAGTATGAGATATAATGTTGATCTTACTATGATTTGTTTTAATTGAATAAGAGGCTAGGCTGTCTACTTGTGGACATAGTCTTCACGTTTTTAGAACAAGGCTTAAATTTTATTTACTTTGCCATTGTCCTAGCCATGAGTTCGTGCGTAGCTTTATATATATGCATGTAGCAATGAAGAATGATATCTTCATAAATATATCAACGGACGATTATTTTCCTACAAGAGTTGTGCGCGTATAGGTGAAACTCATTCTTGACTTGTAACTAATGCGTCTAATTGTTTTTTTATTGTTTCGTATAATATTTACTTTCACAAACTATTATTGCCATTAGGACGGCCATTTTGTTGTCTTTAATCTAACATCGTGACGTCAACAGACGCCATCTGAATCTACGATCTCTCTTAAATTAGTCGTAAAAATGAGAAGACAGATTGAGAGAGTTTATCGTTTATCACTTTGAGTTACATCACTCTGAGCCACCCTCCCCCCGCTCTTATTTATGTCAACCATATCTCCACAACCTTCCAAACACCTCCCACCATCGCCACTCTCCTCTACATCGGCTCAGAAATACCTCCCCACCACCCCCCCCCCCCCCCCCCCACCACCTCCCCCCTCAAAAAACAACCTCCACTCCTTTTATGCCCTTCCCCCAAAGTACCTTTGCGACCTCTCCACCACCCAGCACCACCCCTCTCCTCTGCCTCCTACCACCCCCCCCTTCAACCCCAACTCTAGCAAGACGGCCCCCGCCGCGCCGCCCTCTCTCAACAAACCTCTCACCTTTCGCACTGAAATCAACAGTCATGAAAAATAAAGATGATTACTACTGAAAAATTATTTTTATTATGGACTATCAACAAATATAACTAATATATACAATACATGTATTTTTATTGAAGAGAGATAACAATATAGCAACATCATAGTTATCTATTTCGCATTAATGTATTATGCGTAGAAGCTATTTATACAGTAGTTTTGAAAGCATTAACAGCTGCAAAAGCTTTCGTCTAAATTGCGTCAAATCGCTCCAGGATCTGCTGAATCTTTATAGCGCTTCGCGCCAATTAGTTTTTTCATGCTCTGAATACCTTTAAAAAATTAAGTAGAAGGGAATATCCTTGAGTTGCCAGTTTTCGCAATCTTTATCCATTGAAAAAAATAAGAATTGAAAATTATTATTGCTTATTACACTCTAAAAAATATATTTGCATTGAAAAAAATAAGATATTATAGGAGACAAGTACGTCATAAATTGGAAACAATCTTAATATACTGCATTGTGGCTTCTAGCATTTGAATTTGTGTACATACATAAGAAGTGCTCTAGACATCGTATGTTTAATGACTAGCGATAAGGCTTGCCGACCATTATATGGGTCTCTCGCCTTTACATGATTTTATAACAAACATTTTTATTATTTTATTAAAGCAAATTTTTGACTCATTAATTTCAAACCTTTCTTTGGCATCGGTATCATTTAATATAACATTTTTATTAATTTGATAATTTTTACTCTTTAGACTACTACTAATTTCGATGGGTAAATTTTTATTAAGGTTTTCAACATTTTCTAGTTCATTTTTGTTAATAAGAGTATTTAGGTTTTCAAAATTTTCCGTGCTGGATGTAGTTTCAATGTCTTGTTCATTTTGAATATTTTTATTATTATTATTATTATTATTATTATTATTATTATTATTATTATTATTATTATTATTTGTAGTAGTAGTATTTTGATTACTGTTATTATTAATGTTGTGAGTAGTAATATTATTCATACGATTATTGGTAGTTTCACCAGCACTAAAATTTTCCAAGTTTATTTTAATACACTCTTCACTATTGAGAGGAAGATTGTTAATTCCTGGTACTTTATGGTGATAGGCGACTTTCTTTTTGTGACCTATATTTTTATGGCAGGCTGTTGGGTGGGGAGACAGGCAGCCAATCTTTTAGTTTCCCGAGCTTGTGATTTTAAAGAGCTCGTCCGCGAGGCTGATGAGAGTATGTATATTGACAGACTGTGCAATTTTGTATATATTTTGGTACACATAGGAGGGTAGGGTGGCGAGGAAATATTTTTTCACGAAGCCGAGGTGATTTTGAAGGAGGGTTTCAGCGTTCTTTTCCCCAATTGCTTTTCTGAGTCGTATCATGTATTCACTGGGTAATTCTTTCGCTTTCCTGGTTTCCTTGATGACCTCATGAAGGCTTTTGTTCCTGAGGAAGCAAGTAGGCTATTTTTATTGTATTTAGCAGTTTTTTTATAGGCATTCTTTAATTGGGGATGCGATAGAGCAAGAGATGGGTCGGAAGCATTTGGGCTATTAGTCTGATTTTTTCTGTTACACTTTTGATTTTATACAGTCTAAAAATGTTGTTTATTGATTTGATCCAATTTGGAATATCGGCTTCATCGAAATTTGGGAGTTTAATTGGACACACAAACTTGACTTCAATTTGGCGCGCTTGAGTTTGAGTTGCGGGGTTGGGAGGCGTGGCCTTTCTTGAACGAGAAGGTTGACTGTTTAAGCCGTTGATGTTTTTTGTTTCTTGTTGTTTTTTGAAAGGTGGCTCTTTTTCGTCTTACTTTTAGACAAGGCTTAAATTTATTTCCCGCCATGCTGAGCTTTTTAGGACAAAGAATGTTTGTTTAAGAAATTTTCAAAAGTTTTTGGGTTAGTGACGCTCTTCTGTAACTATGCGTCCTTTTGTTTTTTTTTGTTTTTTTTCCACTTTGAATGCCCTTGTTGCGGCATTTTTTTTTTTCCTAACACTACGACTTTATTTACACTTTCTTAATTTTTGTAATAAAACATTGTATCTTCACATATTTAACTTTACACTGTTTATTTATGGTCAAATATCACAATTTAGAATAAATGCACTTTTAATGTCAGTAATCACAGAAAAAAAATTTTTTTTCCAAATAGTTTTGATTTCACCAGCAATTTTTTTGATTACATCTGACTCCAAATTAGAGAGGGGGGTTTTAACTAGTCACTTTCGGGAGCATCAAAAGATATATACTGCTAAGATCGCCTTAGCTATCTAAGAATTAATGAGAAGTCATTAATCAGTTAAACTCTGTGAATGGAATGAGAGCATCTTTTCTTTAGTCTTTATTAACAAGTCACATAAGAATGGAATTTGCACAATGAGATATTTCATTATATGTTTCACTTGACTATAAGAACAATAATAAAGGATTGTGAATTATAATTGTAAGTATATAAAGAATTAATTCAATAAGCTTGAATATAGGGACATGTGCCGTAACACATCCATCCAAGGCGCTATATTGGGCCCAAGTCTCGATGCTGGGCATTTCAAATGCCGCTGCATCTTACATTTCAATTCTGGCTCCTCCCTCATTGGGAGGTCTTATTGGTTGGCAACACTTTGAATATAATGTTAAAGGATTGTACATGGATCTTTAAGCACACATGCTTGTGCATATAATTAATTATGAATATTATCAGCATATATATATATATATTGATGACAGGGAGTGGTCATGCCTTGTCACTGTGAGATAGTGACAAGGCATCTTCACTCTTGGCAGTTGTTATGTTATTCTTGTCTTTTTCAGAACTACCAGAAATAATTTGATATTGATAAAATCTATGTTTATAATCTATAATATTATTATTCTATCAAATAATCAATCGAATCGAAGTCAGATCATTACAATTGTATTAAGGGTGAACATTCAGAACTTTGATTAAATCCAGTATTAAGAGCAAATCAATTTTAGACTACGGGTGCCTCAGTATCATATCATATAAATATAACAAATAATATTCTCCATCTTTTCATACAACATATCATTGTTTATTCACATACTTGTCTTGCTCTATCTATCCTATCGCCTTATCACATATTATTAAATACATCCCACGCATGGCATGGTCTTATCCACATATGCTCACATCAACTTGGAAAGTCATATTGGATAATAAATAAAGGTAAGAGCTTTGCATCTTTTCAATCTTTTCATTATTAATATAAATATATAAATATAATTAAAACAAAGTTAATTTACTTTGTGCTTAGCATATTAATACAAAAACTACCAAAAATAAAATTTCTATTGACAGATTAGCTTAAGGGTTGTTCACTTGCGCAACTCTGCTAAAGTCTTCTTTGTAAGTCTGTTAAAGATAAGATAAACATTATGGGAAACGAAGATATAGAAGATGTAAAAGGAACAGAAGTGAGAATGATTGGTAAGTGTCCTGTATTTTCTTGGGATTAGAGAGAGAGATTATATGAAAGATGGAGAAGGAGAGTAAGTGACTGGGTGGAATTGAACGATATAAAAAGGAAGGGATTAATAATAAGATTGCATCTAGAAGGAGGCTGAAGAGTTAACCAAGAATTTGAGTTAGTACAAAAGAACTAACTAGAGAGAAAGGAGTGGATTTGATATTAGAGGCTTGATAGTAGATATAAGATCGATAAAAGAGTTGAACGATTTAACAGTGTATTAGATGTACTAAAGATTGGTAGAGGTGAGAAAGAGAGTGTCAAAGAATATGTGATAAGATATGCAAGAGTGATGGGTGAGGCAACATGCTTAGGAATGAGTGAGTGGGGATCAGATGTGAAAGGAGCACATTTGTTGTACACTTCAAATTTGACAGAACAGATTATAATAGGTGTGGAAAGGGGGGCAGATTATGAAATATTAAAAGCAATTGTTCTGGGTGTTTGAAGAGAGAAAGAGTGAGCATGAAAGAACTGAAATTAAAAGAGATGAGAAGATGAAGGAAAATATGTGGTTAGACAGGGGTAGACAAGAAATGAGTCAAAGTACAGGAGCTGTATACAAGAAGGGAAGAGAAGAACCAAAAGGAGAAACGCTATATTGTTATAAATGTGGTGGTAGAGGACATATGGGTTGGCAATGTCAGGTAAAAGGAGGTTTAAGATGTTTTAATTGTTTTCAAGATGGACATTTTGCGAATGAGTGTAAGGAAGAACAGTTGTGCTTGAAATGTGGGAGAAAGGGACATGAGGCCAAGAAGTGCCTTACTCGAGATGAGAATATTAAGAAATGTATGTACTGTCGCAAATGGGGACATGAAGAAGACAAATGTTGGTGGAAAAAAAGGGGGTCTGACAAGCAAGTGAAAGGTGAACAGAGTAATGTATATTTGAATAATTCCGGGAATGAAAGGGAGAATGAAGGAATGATTGAGGCTATACTAGATACTGGAAGTAATAGTACAGTAATAGGAAAAGAATGACTAGAAGTAATATTGCGAAATCTAAACAAAAGTGAATTAGAGAGAATGAGTGAGAGTGCAAAGAAAATAGAAAAGACTTATAGTTTTGGGGGTTCTGATTATAAGGGGGAGAAAAGACTACAAATACCTGTAGATCTTACAGGAAAAAAGGGGGAAACCACCATTTACATAACAACAGATTACATTAACGATTTACACGATAAAGATATCCCATGGTTGATAGGAAGAAAAACATTACAAAAATTGGGGGCAATAATGGATATCAGTAATAACAACATTATTTTAAGGGACATAGGGGTACAAGTAAAGGGAAGGGTAGATGAAAGTGGTCATGTTAGATTACCACTGATAAAACGTAGATATAGTGCGTGGTTTGGGGGGGGGGGGGATAAATGGTGGTTGGGTAATAGCGAAAAACAAAATGAAGACAAATTACTCAAAATACACAAACAATTCGCACATTGTAGTAAGGACAACCTAAATAAATTATTGGAGAAAGCATATGGGGGGAATGAGGCCTATGAAGAAAGAAAAAGACAACTACAAGGGATAATCGAAAAAGTAATAGATAACTGTCATTCATGTAAAATATTCAAGCCCACACCTAGTAGACCTGTGGTGGGTTTGGATAGAGCAAATCATTTCAATGAATTAATATCTATAGATATGGGTGAGTTAGAAGGAAAGAAGTTTTTAGTTATGATAGATGAATTGACCGGTTTCGTTCAAGCAACATGGACTGAAGGAAAGCGACCGGCAGAGATAGTTGGTAAGATAATAGACAGGTGGATAAGTGTTTTCGGAGCTCCGGAAAAAATTCTCTCAGACAACGGAAGGGAATTTCAAAACGAAACAATGGAGGAAATGTGTGAGATGTTTGACATCAAATTATTGGCAACAGCGGCAGAAAGTCCATGGAGTAATGGGAAGTGTGAAAGGATGGTGGGCCTTTTGAAAGAAAATATTAGAAAACTACAAGAAGATGGGTACCAAAACAAGAATTTATGCTTAAGATGGGCTGTGTATGGTCGAAATAATATACCCAATAAGGGGGGGTATACAGCAAACAATTTAGTTTTTGGATGGAATAAGGGAGGGAAAATGACTCCTTGGAGTATAGATAACACAGAGGGTTGGGAAGAATGTGTAATAATAGACAATGCTCGATATAGAAGAGAGGCCTGGAAAGAAGTAATAAGTCAGCAAGCAGAGATGAAACTGAAAAGAGCTTTGAATAACAACGTAAGGGAAAGCAAAGTACAAGATGTAACAATTGGGGAGTGGGTATATTATAAAAGAGAGAACGATAAAAGATGGAAGGGACCAGGAAAGGTCATAGGGGTCGATGGGAAAACAGTGGTGGTAAAACAGGGGGGATCGATTAGATATACACAAAGAGTACACATAAATAGAATACAAAAAGCACCCGGGGGAAAGGACGACAGGGTGGAAGCTGGAGAAGAAACAGATGATCAAGATCCAGATGCATGTGAAGAACAAGGGGAGAACGAAAAAAGGATAGGGGAGGAACAATATGGACACAAAAGAACACAACAAAAAGAAGAAGAAGATACGGATGACGATAAAAGCGATATTTCTCTTGGAGTAATGTCTAATGCAGGACAAGAAGAAGAAGAAGATGAAGAAGAAGCAGAAAGAGAAAGAGATTTAAGTAGACTGAAGAAAGGAGAAAGATGGAAAATGATAGACAAAGAAACTGGGCAAGAAAAAAGAGTTGAGATAATGAGTAGAGCGGGCAAGGTGAATAGTAAGAAATGGAATCAATGTTACAACACCAAGAATTTAAATGACGGAACGATAACATGGATAAACCTAAAAGACTTTGAGGAACACGAACAAATACCGGAAGAGGAAGAAATACTTTTAGTTGATGTAAGAGATATAGAAGTCATTAAGGCAAAGGAAAACGAGATACAGAATTGGAAAGAAAATGACGTAATGGATGAAGTGGTGGAAAAAGGAAAAAAGGGGTTAAATACAAGATGGGTTATAACAGAAAAGGAGAAGAATGGGAAAAAGTATTGTAAAGCTAGATTAGTGGTTAGGGGTTTTGAGGAAAAAGGCAATGATGAGGGGAATGAAGCACCAACATGTGCTGCCGAAGCGCTAAAAATGACATTAGGAATAATTAAAAGATATAACTGGGAATGTAAGTCAATAGACATTAAGGCTGCCATATTTGCAAGGAAACAAATTAGAAAGAGAGGTGTTCGTAAAACCACCAAAAGAAGCAAACACGAACAAATTATGGAAACTACGAAAGGCAGTATATGGGTTAAAGGATGCTGCCAGAGTTTGGTATTATAGTTTAAAGGAAATACTAGAAAGATTAGGGGGTGTGTGTTGTAAATTAGAACCTTCCATATTTACGTGGAAGAACGGAAGTAAGTTAAGAGGTATAATGGTTTGTCATGTAGACGATATATGTTATGGTGGGGATGATACTTTTGAGGGGCAAATAATGGGGAAATTAAAGGAAAGATTAAGGGTAGGGAGCCAGGAGTTTAAAGACTTCCGGTATATTGGGGTGCAAATACATGATAAAGGAGAACATATCTTACTTGAACAGGACAATTACAGAAAAACATTAACAATACCCAACAAAACATCATACAAGGGGGACAGGGTGTTAGATGAAAGTGAAAAAACAGAATATAGATCTGGGGTGGGCCAATTAAACTGGCTGGGACAGCAAACAAGACCTGAAGTATCTTACCAAGTAAGTGTTTTAGGAAAGAAAATGAAAAAGGGAACAACAGCAGATATGAGAAAATTAATAAAAATCATGGAAAAAACAAGTTTAGAGGATAAACATCTTAAAATAGGGACATTAAAAGGGAATTTAGATGTAAAAGTGTTTGCGGATGCATCCTTTAATGGATTAGGTACGGGGGAATCGCAAATAGGATATGTAGTTATTATAGAGGATAGTTATGGGAAGAAGATACCAATAATATGGAAATCTAAGGTTGCTAACAGAGTTGTAAGATCGCCATTAGAAGCTGAGGCGATGGGGTTGTGTGATGGATTAGAAATGGGGATATATGTAAGAAAATTATGGGAGGAATTAACAGGGGAAGTAAATATGAGACTGATCGGTTTTTCAGATAGTAAATCATTGGAAGGAGCTGTGAAGTCACATACAAATGTTCAGAGCAGAAGATTGAGAATTGATCTAGCTGTTATAAAGGAATTGTTAAAAGAAGGAATAATTGATGATGTGTGCTGGATAAATGGAAAAGAGCAAATAGCAGATAGTTTGACAAAAGAAAGTGGGAACAAAAGAGGTCTGTATGAATATTTGAAAGAATAATAAGTAGGAATGAAAGAAATACATTAGAAGGATAGAGAGGAGGGAAAGAGAGTAGTGTGAGAGTGATGACAGGGAGTGGTCATGCCTTGTCACTGTGAGATAGTGACAAGGCATCTTCACTCTTGGCAGTTGTTATGTTATTCTTGTCTTTTTCAGAACTACCAGAAATAATTTGATATTGATAAAATCTATGTTTATAATCTATAATATTATTATTCTATCAAATAATCAATCGAATCGAAGTCAGATCATTACAATTGTATTAAGGGTGAACATTCAGAACTTTGATTAAGTCCAGTATTAAGAGCAAATCAATTTTAGACTACGGGTGCCTCAGTATCATATCATATAAATATAACAAATAATATTCTCCATCTTTTCATACAACATATCATTGTTTATTCACATACTTGTCTTGCTCTATCTATCCTATCGCCTTATCACATCTTATTAAATACATCCCACGCATGGCATGGTCTTATCCACATATGCTCACATCAACTTGGAAAGTCATATTGGATAATAAATAAAGGTAAGAGCTTTGCATCTTTTCAATCTTTTCATTATTAATATAAATATATAAATATAATTAAAACAAAGTTGATTTACTTTGTGCTTAGCATATTAATACAAAAACTACCAAAAATAAAATTTCTATTGACAGATTAGCTTAAGGGTTGTTCACTTGCGCAACTCTGCTAAAGTCTTCTTTGTAAGTCTGTTAAAGATAAGATAAACATTATGGGAAACGAAGATATAGAAGATGTAAAAGGAACAGAAGTGAGAATGATTGGTATATATATATATATATAATATATATATATATATATATATTATATTATATATATATATATATATATTATATATATAATATATATATATATTAATACCGTATATATTATATATTTTGTGTAAATAAAATTTATATATAGAGATATATATTAAATATATATATATATATATATTATATATATATATATATATATATATATATATATATATTATTAGGGATGACTGATACCAGGAAAGAGGCCGATACCGATACTCTATTTTTTAAGGTTGCCAATACCGATACTTTAATTAATATAATAAATACACAGTAATAGATAGAACATTTTTGTACTGCTAGGCAAACTCAGGATTGCCTCCCTGTAAACCAATACTTTAGTCATTGATTCATATTTGGTTGTTCCCCAAGGTATATTTATTTTATAAATTAAATAGTATCTTAAAGGATATAAGCAAATATTAATATAATAACTTTTTATGGTTGTGTTTTATTCAAAAAAATATTTCCATTTTCCATGTCCAGTAAGTATTAACAAAAGTTTAGCTACTAGCTTTTATATTTTAACATTGATTACACTTTACAAGAAGATTCTTTAACTAGCTACCATATATAAAGAAAACAAATAATGAAAGAAGAGACCTCAATTAATCAGTTGAATTAGATTAAAAGACAAAATAAAAAAACGCTATTATTCAAACATGACATAATAATAATATACTCCTTTAAGGATAAAGATCGATATCATTCAATACTCCAAATTCAAAAATTCAAATTGTGATGCAAAAAACATTAGGCTTTCACTAGTATCTGGCGAGAGTGTTCCTTTTTGGGGTGTTTCATTCCACCTACACTAAAAATACGCTCGCTCTTGACTGATGAAAGAGGTTTGCTTGCCGAAGCACTGTAATAATGGAAACCTTGGCCCATTTTCATGCCACACATGAAAGGATTCTCTTCTGTAGGCAGGATCTCCATGTTTTCCGTTGAGCCTCATCTTCTCTTTCACAGATTGCAAATTTGAATTATCTTTGCTCCTTTGATACTGTCTCTTCAGTTTTTTTGATGAGGTTCCTTGGTGTGATTTCTTTGAAGGTGAATGAGATGTCAATGCAATTTCGGCCATGAACTTATCAAAATCTAACATATCCAAATCCTCTTCATCTTCAGAAGGTTTATTTGCTGAAAAGCCACCATCATCACTATCAGTACTGTTGCCAGGGGTTGCTGATAAGGCGGCTTCCACTTCTGTGAATCTTTTTTTTGTCACACGAGCAAGCTCCTCGGTTATGCCATTTTAATAAGGCATTCTAGAAGTGGTTCACCGTCGGAAGTGCCCTTGTGCATGTTTCAGCTAGCTTAAAAAATTCCTCATTAGAACCTTTTATATATCAAAACTAAGTTTATTACACAATGTAACAAAAAAAATATATATTTTTTGTTTCTTCTGATTTTTTTGTTTTTTATGCAGATTTCAAATATGTTTTTAGTTTTTCTCTAGCATCGACCAGTTTTATTGTTATGACAGCATAAAATAATTATTGGAATCTTCATTTTGTAGGGTCATTACCGGCATCGTGCTGAGTAAAAGTCAGTTGCCATTAATGTTTTGTGGGGATTGCATGCTTAAGAACTTATATATATTATATATATATATTATATATAATATATATATATATAATATATATATATATATATATATATATATATATATATATATATATATATATATATATATATATATATATATATATATATATATATATATCTAGAGCAATAATATTGTTACCGGACACAATAAACCAGTCTGAGCCACCGTACTCGCGGGAGGTCTAAATGGTTCTCCTGTCTTCAATAAGGGTCCAGAAATAAGGCAACAGGTTTTTAGCAATATATTTACAGCACATATAAAATATCAATAATAATGGTCAATGTTTATACCCAATCAAAACTCCTAATCTGGCTAGCCAAGATAAACCCCCAAAATGTCAATAAATTAAATTAATCAAAGAATAAATAATAATCCCTCAAAATGTTAATAAATTAAGTAAATAAAATATTTAATAATAATTCCTACAAATATCAGTAACGTAAATAAATCAATAGAATCAATAATAATACACACGAATATCAATAGAGTCAATAAATAACCAGAGCAGACTGTCTTAACAGTATAACCGGGACTCACTATCCATATATCAAACAACCACTGTGGATTAAAAATAATTCCAAAGTAGTTTAATGGGAGTTCACTAAACTTTCACAACTGGGTCAATCTGTTATTACAGTTTAAATGTATAAGGGAACTTTAAAGTCTAGGGAAATAAACAAACAAATGAACTTCCCTTTGGTTCCCGTGAAGGTGGGGAGTACACTCAAGTACCCTCCCAATCCAGTGAAGGTGGGGAGTACACTCAAGTACCCTCCCAATCCAGTGAAGGTGGAGAGTACACTCAAGTACCCTCCCAATCCAGTGAAGGTGGGGAGTACACTCAAGTACCCTCCCAATCCAGTGAAAGCAACCTTAGAATCCAAAAACCCTGTTCACCAGTTCCGTGTAGGCTGGGATATCCTTGAAAGCTAAATCGGGTTTACGAACTTCGTTCAGGTTGGGGCAATGTTTCAGGCAAAACCCTGATACAAATCTCTCCAGGTTGGGGCCAGGTTTCAGGTAAAACCCGATACAAATCTCTCCAGGTTGGGGCCAGGTTTCAGGTAAAACCAGATACAAATCGCTCCAGGTTGGGATCAGGTTTCAGGTAAAACCTGATACAAATCGCTCCAGGTTGGGGTCAGGTTCCAGGTGACAAAGTCTGGATAGTCCCAGTATCCACTCCCAGTATTCGCTCCCCAGTTTGGGGAATTGACGACCTCAAATATGGTTTCTACGAAACCTGACTTCAATTAGTTTTTGCAAACTTTAAACCTTGAATCACTGGACCTTTATTTCCTTGTAGACACTTATAACAATTTCACCTTAAAAGTATCACACACCAGTTTCCGTGACTTTCTAAACGTACTTTCGTTTTCCTTGACAATAACAAAATGAGCATTTTCCTTGAGATGCTTCCGCGCACGCAATTCCTAAGTTACTTGGTTTATCCAATATCAGTCCACTATATAACTCCCCCTCCAAGATTGTGCAACAATCTTAAAAAGAAAAAAATATATACCAGCGCCAACCATCTACCTTACTCCATCCTTCCAGTTGATGCTCTCCTTCGTGCTTCGGTCCTTTTCTCATACTCTATAACCCTCCACATTACGTTTGGCTGTTCTGGTACCGATCCTCTCGACCTTGTGAACGGTGCCCTGTACAGATCCTCTGGTTCTGATGCACTCCGTTCCTGTTGTCTAGCACTGGTACCAATCATCATAGCGTCCGGGACTTCACCTACTTCCACAAGCTCCTCATAAATAGACCTTGGTCTATATTCTGAACCTTCAGGGCTAGTCACCTTGATATTAACTTCTCCTACCTCCTCCATCTGGTCTTCCTCGTGTGTCTCAAAGTCTGTATCTTATCTTGATTCTCAGTGGGGACTACCTCCGGGTTTTCGATTAAATCCACTACCTTGTCTAAACCTAAATCCGTTTCCTCCTCGCTCTCGTCGCTGACCCTTACTCCGAACGTGTAACTATCTTTTGGGAACCCTATTGATTTCTCAAATGCTTCAATGTCATATTCACTCTCCTGGTCATTATCTACTCCTACCTCGTCGAACCAATCATGTTGTTCACTTGTATCCACCGGCGAAAGTATCATGCTGACACTTTCCGTTTGAGTGCCTTTATTTTCACCGACCTGGGCCTCTGTCTGCACTGACACACTTCTTTTACCATTTACTCCCTGTAATGTTACATGAAAGTTTCACCTTTATATCACTTATCACAAGAGTATACTGGCATTAGAATATATAAACTTTAGCACCAATAGAAATTTTCTTTATAAATCATCTAATTCTTCACATTCATTATTTAACATAAAATATGGCTTTACATTTATTAAATTTTCACATTGTACTTGATTATTCTTATTTATGTACACATTATTTCCAGATAACTTTACTATGGGATAGGGGCCATGATATATGGGTTCTAGTTTGTTTCTGCCATACTGCTGTTTTTTAACTAGTACAAATTTTGCATCTTGCAGACTATTTGGCACATATATTTTGGGGTTCTTGGCAGTAAATTCTGGAGACAGAGGGAGTCCTAAGAATAATTTTAGTTTCTCGCGTAAGTTTTCATGGACAGGGGGAAGGAGGACTCCAGCTGATCTATTAATGCTCCAGGGAGAGTTGGATTTTGACCCATCATTAAGATGGCAGGGGTGATTCCTTCTGAATTCAATGGGGCAGTACGCAGACACAATAGCACAATGGGGAGAAGATCTAGCCAATAATACTTCACATCTTCCAACTCATCCGACAGCATGGCTCGCAAAGATCTCAACAATGTTCTATGGGAGTTTTCGATGAGGCCATTGCTTTGTGGGGTATAGGCGGAGGTAAAGTTATGCCGGGATCCTAACTCCTCACACACACTCTTGAATAAGTCCAACGTAAACTGCGTTCCTCTATCAGAAATGTAAGTTCCTACCACTCCAGCTATGGGTAGAAATTCTCTAGTAATTACCTCCACTATGGTTGAGGTTTCTATGTTTTTTAAAGGGAAAGCAAAGAGATAACGGGAGAACCTATCAATCAATGTTAAAAGGTACTTATAGCTTTTGCATTGAGGCATTTTAAGAATGTCAATATGGACTACTTGAAATTTGGCCGATACTGGCCTATAAGATTCATATGGAGGGCTTATTTTGCGAAAAGATTTAGATCTCTGACATGCATCACAACTTTGTACAAATTGCTTTACGTACTTTGGCATATTTTTCCATACAAAGCGCTTTCTAAGGGATGCCAGAGTTTTCTTAACACCAAAATGCCCTAAAGAGTGAGAATAAGAAATAACAGGAAGAATAAAGGATTCTGGAACAAAGACACGTGGTGAAAGTGGAATAGATTCATCAACGACTAGTGAGACCAAGTCATTCCTATAATAATAGAGTCTTTTTGTAAGCTTAAGACCTGTATTTTCTTGGTTATTTAAATATTTCTGAAGTTGTACATCAGCTTCTTGTGCTGCTTGCAGTTCTTTGTAGTCAATCTTACACTGAAAAAGCTTAAATACATCATTGGCGGAAATATTGAAAATTGATGCAAGAGCATAACCGTCATCCTCTGTTGAAGAATTCTGCTGGGGTAGAAAATCTGGTGACACCAAGACTTCATCACAGGATACTTCTGGAATGACTTCTGCTTCAGGTATCTGATCTCCAATTTGAAGAGAAGAGCTTGTTGCTGAATCTATTTCTACTTTTTCCGCAGAAGTGGAAGGAGTGGGCAAATTTGATGGCCATTCAGTGGTTCTCTGAGCTGGATTTCTACTCAAGAAATCTGCAAGAATATTTTCTTCAGATTTAATATGATGTACAGTCAAATCATACTCTGACAAGAAAGTTAGGTAACGCTGCTCCCTTGCTAGCAAGTGATTAGCATCAGTCTCTTTTTTAAGTGACTGTGTGACTGAAAGATTGTCACAAAACACATCTACCTTTCTTGCTTCTACTATATGGGAAAATTTCTTAATTGTTTTAACCAAGGCAAGGAGTTCCTTGCTATATATACTATAACCAATTTCAGTAGGATTCAATCGATAACTGTAAAGTCCAAGCGGAACTGTTTTTTCATTTTCTGTAGAAACTACTACACCTGCCAAGGCTGTAGGCTGTCTGACTAGCATCAGTGAAAACAGATATTTGAGCATTATTAGAAGGAAAACCCAAAGGTATAGCATTTTTGAGGGCCAATTTAGCCATATTAAAGGCTTCTTCTGCCTCAGGATTCCATTTTACTCTGCGTTGAGAGTATGGTGCACCTTTGAGAAAAGAAAGAAGAGGAGAAATAATTTCAGAAATACCAGGAAGAGAAGAGCGAAAATAGTTTAGACTGCCTATGAAAGAACGTAAATCTTTGATAGTCTTGGGTTTTGGGATATTCATAATAGCAGTGGTTTTATCCTCATTAGGGAGCATGGAGCCTTCGGACACATCAAAACCTAAATATGTAACCCGAGACTGTCCAATTTGGCACTTATCAGCACTAAGTCTCAAATTAAAAGATTTTAACCGGTCTAGTACCATTTCTAAAATCTTCATGTGTTCATCATGAGTAGGAGTGGCGATGAGAATATCATCAATATATATAAAAATGTTAGGGATTTTAGAAAGAATTAAAGATATGTATTTTGTAAAACTAGTGGGACTGGAATGGAAGCCTTCTACAATACTATTATATGAGAAACTGCCAAAAGGAGTATTTATAGTTAAGAACTTTCGACAATCAGGGTGGACTTTAAGGTTATAAAATGCCTTTTTTAAGTCTAAAACAGAAAATACTTTACACCCGTGAAGTAAGTTCGTAAAGTCATTTAAGTTAGGGAGACTGAAATTGTCTCGAACAGCTCGTTTGTTCAGTAATCTCAAATCGGCTACTATTCGAACTCCACCACTAGGTTTAGAAAGTACCGAAATCGGAAATCCCCAAGGTGAGTGTGAGGGAGAAAGTACCCCAGCATTTACTAACCTGCCTATCTCTTCTTTGGCCTTATCATATAAACTAGTAGAGATTCTGCGACTTTTAATGTTTATTGGGGAACCCATAACTTTAAATTTATAAGGAATTAATTCATTTAAGGAATTTTGTTCAGCGGGGGTAAGGGGAAATTTTGTAAAGCCTATTTCACTTGTATTATTAAAATCACTTTCTTTATTAATATCACTTTTATTCATACTTATTTCAATTCTATTTTTATTACACTTGTAGGAGGCATTGTCCTGATAGCTACCCCCAGGGATACTATTATTATAATTATTATCTCTCACATTAACATTTTCTAAAATTTTATATAAATCATCAAACATTTTATATTCACCTAATAGAGAAGTATAAAGGGAAGGCGCGGAAGGGAGTTTAGGAGAAAGAGTTAAATTTATATAATTAAAATCATTTGTTATGGGTAGTGCTTCAGAATCATTCCCTTGAATGACTTTACATGATAGACCAGTTGTGGCATCAATTATAATATTTGAGCTAAAATCTAGGTTAAATTTATATTTAGTAAAAAAATCTATCCCTAAAATATTATCAATTACATCAGCAATTAAAAATATATGCTCATAGTCCCTTTTTAGCAGGAAATTTAATTTTTTAGTTATACAATCATAAATGTTAATCTGACTTCCATTAGCAGCTGTAAGAAAGCCAATAGGATCTTTCTTTTGTTCTGCAGAAGCCTTTAAAATAGAAAATGAACTCCCCGTATCTAACAAAAATAATTGCTTTGAATTAGCGTCATATATACGAAGGAGACAATTAATTGCAAAATTTTTACATTTGTTTACATTTAAAACTTTGGGAAGCACTGACCCATTGCAAGAATCTGCATTTTCAACCCGCATCGCAGTATTTTGGCTTGGAATTAAAGATTCCAGCCCTATAACTGACTGTTCGCTACCTTGATAATGCATATCCTTACCCTTAACACTATTATCGGAGGAAATCAAATTTTCCCTATACCAAGATTCATTTTCACTCAACTGAGAAGCTCTCTCGCATAAAACAGATTGTTTTACGCCATTATTAGCATTTTCACTTGAATGAACATGAACCTGGATATTATTTTTATTAGCATGCAAAATTGTATCAACATTTTTACCTATATTGTAATTATTATTCGAATTTGGTTGGGGGTAGCTTTCCTCCCTAATACGTTCTATATTATTAAAACTACTTTTGTACTTACAAATTTTACGAGTTACCACTGGATTAAAACGCACTTTCTTTGTACAGGGGCGTAACTCCACCCCTATACTTAGTTTCCCTGCGAAGGTAGGGAAGTAGGTCCAGCATTATTATGTGATGGCGCTTGTGCCAACAAATGAGCCATTTTGCAAGTGCCTCCTTGGCACCTGCTAGCCATTTCACGGAAGGTGAAATGGTAGTAGCAAAGGGGTCCATCTTTTCTAAATCCTGAAGATGATCGACGACGGTTAGACCGACCTCTGTCCCAGCCAGGAGAGCGACCTCTGTCCCAACCATTATCATTACGAGACATCTGCAGATCTAATTGATTTACTTGATATGTGAGGGCCTCCAACTTCTGGAACATCTCACTTAGTCGATTGTTTATTTGGGCCAAAGCGATTGTTGTGAAATGTGGTCTTCTTTCCTAGGTTGGGGATCACTTGCCCTGGTAGGGATGAATGGAGTCACAGCATTGACTGAATAATCTGGATAGGATTTTGACTTATGACGTTGGGATTCCATGAACACATCAGCTGCTTCGGCCAATTTATGAATATCCGCATCCCCTTTCAAAACCGTTAATAACGGTACCAGATCCTCAGGTAGAACACGAAGAAACATCTGTTTCATAAGGTTTTCATTTTGATGTAAAAGCCATTGATAACTGCGGATTCCTAATGATGCTTTAATTCTGTTAAGATATGCTGTGGGCTTTTCACCAGGTTTAAGCTCCTGCCAAAATAAATTTTCAGCTTTCTCTTTATCAGATGGAGCATAAGTTTCAGTTACAAGGCGAACCAATTCTTCATATGTTTGGTCGTTGATAGGATAGCTTATTCTTGAAGTTATAGCCGAAGGTAAGAGAGGACCGAGAAGTTGAACCTTTTCGATATTATCAGTAACAAAATATAGGCTAAATAGAAATTCCACTCTATCTAACCACTTTCCAACATCCCTTGTTTCAAACCGAGGAATATCCTGCACAGAGAGTACTTTCCTAGTTCTTCGATGTGGTTCGGGTGATGGGGTGCGAGAACGATCACTCTCAACCGATGAGTTATTTGAGTTGTGACCATCGTTTCTATTTAGATTTTCATTTTGTCCATCATTTTCATTTATTTCAACATCTACATGATGTATAGAAATTCCAGACGGTGGATTATTTAAATTTTGAGCACCAGACCTGCTTCTAGTCGAAGTCATCGTTGTAATTCACAAAAAGTTTTTTTTTTTTTTTTTTTTTTTTTTTTTTTTTTTTTTTTTTTTACACGGTCTTAATTGTACATTCACTTAAAAACTTTATTTCACTGTTTTATTAGTTATTTTGTAGTAAAAGCACTTGACTCACTTTAACTACACAATTACCCAAGTAGGCTAATTTTGTAAAATTGTCAAAAAAAAAATAAAAATAAATTTTTTTTTTTTTTTAAACCATTTATTTATAAAAATAGGCCTGTTGCCATGAAAATAGTTGTAGCTTACTTATATAGGCCCTAAGAGAGGACAGATAGTTCCGTAGGCTAAGCTCTTAAACTAGTACTAGGCCTAGTTTTAACTTAAAACTTTTTTCTTTATTATTATGTTTTTCACTTTTATATCTGTAGATTTTTTTTCTTGCTTTATTTATGAATGCACTAAAACCAATAGTCTTTTTATTGTTATTGTTGAACGCAATTATGTGCGTGCGTGAGTAGCCTAGGCTTATATTGGCCTATTTTTCTAAAGTTATTAATTTCACTGAAATTTTACTTTTTAATTTTTTTTTTTTTTTTTTTACACAGTCTTAATTGTACATTCACTTAAAAACTTTATTTCACTGTTTTATTAGTTATTTTGTAGTAAAAGCACTTGACTCACTTTAACTACACAATTACCCAAGTAGGCTAATTTTGTAAAATTGTTTAAAAAAAAAAAAAAAAATTTTTTTTTTTTTTAAACCATTTATTTATAAAAATAGGCCTGTTGCCATGAAAATAGTTGTAGCTTACTTATATAGGCCCTAAGAGAGGACAGATAGTTCCGTAGGCTAAGCTCTTAAACTAGTACTAGGCCTAGTTTTAACTTAAAACTTTTTTCTTTATTATTATGTTTTTCACTTTTATATCTGTAGATTTTTTTTCTTGCTTTATTTATGAATGCACTAAAACCAATAGTCTTTTTATTGTTATTGTTGAACGCAATTATGTGCGTGCGTGAGTAGCCTAGGCTTATATTGGCCTATTTTTCTAAAGTTATTAATTTCACTGAAATTTTACTTTTTAATTTTTTTTTTTTTCTATATATAGTTATTTCAACATTCGTAATTTATATTTTATTTCTTTATTGTTAATTCGTAAGTCACTCCTGGGATACACCAACGTGGAAGGACTAGTCTGGGGTCTAAGCCTTCCAACGAAAAGTATAGATTTTCTTTCCTTTAAACTTTATTTTTATATTATTTTCTTCTTATTTGAGGTCTGTCGAATTATCACAATATTTTCTGACCTAGAATGGCTGAACATATCGCATCAACGACAAGCGCATCATCGTCCGAGGTAAAAACCTCCAAGAACCGGCGACTGACGCTCGACGACGTGGTTTCCCTCATTAACACCCGAAAATGTAAAAACGTAATCACTTTGGTCGGTTCCGAGATATCTACCTCTTTGGAAATTCCGGACGATCGGTCATCGACCATCAAAATATACAAAAATATACAAAAATACGACGAAGACGAAGAGTTGCCGATATACTAATATATTTATATATATATATATTATATATTATAATAATATATATATATATATATATATAATATATATATATATATATATATATATATATATATATACTATATTAGGCAAATTTGTACAAGCTGTACTGTTGCTATAGACGAAAGTTTGACGAGTTTTTAATTTTGCGAAGTTCCCGTAAAATCGTACGAAATAATTTGCAATTTTTGATTTTGAGTTCGATTTTTTTGTAAAAAGGCATTTCTATATACGCATTATTTTGCTTCACTAATTTTAAATATTTATACCATAAATTAAGAATAATAAATTAATAATAATAATAATATAATAATAATAATAATAATAATAGTTCTAATAAATAATATATAGATAATAATAAACTTATTTTATTTTAATTCATTATTTCAATTTTTATTTCAATTCTAAAATTTAATCTACTAGAAATGTATATAATATATATTATATATAATAGTATATATATATATATTATTATATATATATATATATATATATATATATATATATTATAATATATATATATATATAATATATATATATATATATATATATTTTTTTTTTTTTTTGTTTTTTTTTTTTTAAACAAAAAGTTTCCAATATACAAGGTTGGGTATAATGGTCAAGACTTTAACGTTATTGCGAATGAGGTGGTGTGGAATAATTTTTTTTTTTTTTTTTTTTTTTTTTAATTTTTTGTCGGGAAATTTTTTAAAAAAAAAATTTTTTTTTCCCCATTAGGTGGTTCGAGCCCATTGGGGACAGAGGGGGACAAAGTCCCCCCCGTCGTCCACCGGTAGGCCCGAGAGACCCCAACTCCTGCCATCTTTGCGGTTTTACCCCCTTTGGGGTTCCTATTAGTTTAAAAAAAAAAGAATAATTTTACTCCCCTTTACACTTTGGTATTATTTTAACTAAAGGAAACCATAGGTAAACCGCAAACAGGATGGCAGGAGTCGTGGTCTCTCGGCCTCTAGGGTGAACGACGGGGGGGACTTCGTCCCCCCTCTCTGTCCCCCGTCGGCTTGAGCTCCGTCTGTAATAAATTTTTTTTTTAAATTTCCCCATCAATAAAATAAAAAAAAAAAAAAAAGGAATTTATGTTACTGTAGGTGCTGCCGTTCTCTATTTATATCATTGTCAGATTTAGACACTACTATATATATATTATATATATATATATATATATATATATAATATATATATATATATATATATATATATATTATTATATTATATATATATATATATATATATATATAATACAATGTACATTTAGATTTATATGGTTTGAAATATAAAAAAAATCAAATAATAATGAAATAACAATCTAAATATATAAAAAAGACTCTAGTAATGAAGATATGTTGCTTCACATTTATTCATTTCAGTCACTATGATCTGGATAGTCGTAGGCTGAGCATTGCCTATCTACTTAATTTAGATGATAAAAATATCGTCGATTGCATATAAATATATATAGCGAGAGAGAGAGAGAGCGAGAGACGCGAAATTAAAAACCAGCCAAACTTTTAACTCGTTACCAACAGTACAGCTTGTACAAATTTGCCATATTCTATATATATATAATATATATTATATATAGTATATATAATATATATATATATATATATTATATATATATATATATATATATTATATATATATATATATATTTATATATAATATATATATATAGCTATATTATATATCATATATATACTATATATATATATATAATATATATATATATATATAATATATATATAGGAACGGGCGGAGTGTTTTACCGATCAATTTAGTTATAATTTAGCTCTAGCGATCTCTCCCCTAATGGCACTTTGGGGAAATATTTTTTTTTATTAAATCACGGCCCTATAGTCGGGCAAAAGCACACAAAAAAATAATAATGTGATTCTAATATAAAGTTTTATTAAAGTTTGAATAACGCCGAGTCAGCCCGACCGTGGCGGAGGGGTGAAGCGGGCCACCATTGAGGGGTGACTCGGACCATCTGTTTAATCGTCTTTTACGTATAATTTCAATTTTATATTTTAATTTTTACTTAATATATATTATTTGATCATATTAAAATTTGTATAAGTAATAAAGAATGTCAATAATGATAAATAAATTACGAATATAAATAAGGTGGTCCGATTCACACCTCTCCGCTCAAAAATTTCATTCCGACACACTTTCACTTGAACTAGTTTTTTTTTATTAAAATTTCATTTTTAAAAAAATTTTCACTTAATATAAGTAACTTTTTATTACATTTAATTAATTATTTTC
>JABUQX010010647.1:0-47500 GCA_015478945.1 Trachelipus rathkii
CCCCCCCCAGACTGATCAGAGAGGATTGGTACAGTGGGTGATACAGAGGGGGTGTGATATTGTATAGATAGTATCCAGAGTACGGTAGGGTATGGCGTTGTGTGTCAGTGCACGGACCTACAGTCGACTATTCTTGCTCTTGAGTTTTTTATCTAATATATCATAAGGAGTGTTGAGTGTGGGGCTCCGCGTGAGGATCTACCTCTCTTCGATTTTTAATTGTTGGGAATATATGTTACCTACCTAGATCGTGTCCCTCTTGTCAGTACTGGACGACGACCCAGTTCGAACTGCCTGGTCAGCAGTTCGTGCTGTGTGTCTACACGCTCACGAATACAAAGTTAGGGAGGTTACGCACATCAGGTTTAATTTTTTATTATACATACAAATGATGATATATAAGAATTATGTTGTAAGTAACCTTTTAGTAATCTTTGGCAAAAACTTAATAAATTATCTAAATATAATGTTGCAACGAGAATATAACAAAAAGTTACGAATTTAACGTGTATTGCCGTCTCTTAACTAAGAAAATTTGATCTGCAATTATTATCAAGAACTACTTTTAAAAAGATACCAATTTGAAAAAAATTATTTTCATTCTTCAGATAAAATATAAGGCAAAAATTAATTTGATGTACCCATAGACTTTAGTTTGTCACTTAGAACTGGACATTCAATACACTATTCATATACTCATTTACAATTGTAATGAAAACTTTTCCCAATGTTAAATAATTACTCTTTCACCTACTCTCATATATATATCTTCCTCACATAGTTTTTCGTTCTATTTTATAGAAGATATCATTAAAATATTAATTCATGTATTTCTATATTACAAATATTTTTGAATAATAAAAATTTTTTTCAATATTAAAAAGTTTAAATTACTAATTGTCTTTTTAATGAAATTTATCTTCGTAAAATTTCTAAATCTTTAGAATCTGTAGTATCACTAAGATTCATTGATAATTCTTAACTACTTTTATATTACTGGCATATTTTATTTATAATATAACTAACTATCTATTTAATCCTCGCGCAGGGTCATAAATCAAACCAGTTTTGTATGAAATTACATTATTATACGATATACATTTCGATTTTATTAGTACTTTTTTTTTTTTAGAACTCACCGTAAAAGAAAGAGAATTCAACAAAATGTCCAAATAAGTTTCATAAAAGTGAGTAATGTAATGTGGCATTTTATACTTTACTAGCTGTTTATTCATTGCGAAAGAGTTGCCTAGCTTATCTCAGTACCATAATTTATATACCATTTTTTAATATTGATTTTATTATTAAATATATTCATCTGATAGTATGATAGATCAGTCCTTATCATATATTAGAACATAAAAATCACCTAATATTGGAATTTATTTCTGGACATGAAACATTGTATGAAAATTAAAGAGATAAAAAAAGTATATATATATTGGATAAATATTAATTGAATTAATATGGTATGCTTTATTATGGGTTCCATACTATACGCTTTATTATTAATTTATTCGTTACTATATGCACTCTCTAAGGATATAAACTTAAGGTATAGATTTTCTACTTGCGTCATAAGGATAAACAGTTATTGTCGGGTTATGGAGTCCTAATATGCCTAGTATTTTAGTCTAAAGGAAAGATTTTAATATCTGGGTTGGTATCGAAGTATTTTTTGAATTTTTTTTTATACATAAACTCAAATTTTTTTTTTATTTTAATTATTTTTTTTATTTTATATAATTTTAATTTTTATTTTATTATTTATATTTTTTAGGCACTATATAATTATTATTTTTTATTTTTATTTAGAAAATAAATTACTATATTATAATCTTTAATTATATATTACTATTAAAATATATTATAAGATATTTTAGTAAAATTTTATGCAGTATTTGTAAAATCATATTTTAATTATAACAATATAAAATATATTAAATAAGAAATAATTATCAAAATTTATTTAATATTACGATTATTAGTTATTGTATATTGTGAGCTCATTCTCGATTTGGATAAGGCGGTCATCGTAAATGTTAAAAGACACTGTTTATACATTAGCAACATACCATACGCTAATAGAGCGTGTAAAGCGAAAAATGATTAATAATAATTTCATGACTGTGAGGGAAGACTAGGGCATGTAAGAATAGTGAGTGATTTTATATGCATCATAAATTGTGCGAAGGTTATGATAAGTCCAAATGAATTTCTTTAAACCTTTTTTCGTGTGAAAGTCACGAGACACAGATTAATATTCATAGATGAGATTGGTGCAGTCAACATTTCTGCTTTGTAGGAACTTCGTGTTTTCAGACGAGAGAGTGTACACCTATATTCTTTATGTTGTGATAAGTTAATTCGTTAATTTGTGAGTTAATTCTTAATTTGTAATAATTAGTTGTTATTCAGAATGATATATTTAAATTTTTGTATTGGTAATAATGTCACTTGATATTAAGGTTTTCTTAAATATTTTCATATTTTGATAAAATTAATGATTAAATTATTCAATTAATTTAAATATGTATAATGCATCCAGTTGTTGTAAACTAAAGGTGCGTCGAAGAGTCGCGAAGAAGATGTCATATCTCAACTTATACTGGTTCGCGGCCAAGCATTTACTTATTATATAATTCTTCGAGTGCCCAGCTTACTTTAAAACAATAGAAAACATTTAATTTAGGATAACGGATATATTTTTTCATAGTCCGTGATCGTGTGAGATTCGTGTTTAGGATAAGTAGCCTTTTGGTGGGAACACACAAATAGACACCCATAGTAAGACGTGTTCATTTTTTTGCGTACGCATCTTAGTACATCATGATATGATATTTTCTCTTCCTGGTTGCTTTTCGTGTGGCTTCGTGTGTAGCAAAGGGTGCGTGTGCCTTGAATCAACGCGACATCTTTAACTATATTCTATATACAATTATACAACATCTCTTCGGATATTGATAATGTGTGCTTTCCTGGACATTTCAATTCCGTTGTATGTAATCTCATCTATTACTCTGAGGAAATAGATGAATGAATCAAGTGGATAAATGGTAGATTGACATATGAAATGAAAGTAAATAATACACTATAACATAAATAAAAATATGATATAATGAATATAGTTATTATTATTTTATCAGAATTTTAAATAATTTTTTTTTTATGTGCTCAGCGTTGTCTAATTTTCCAAACTACACTTTTTACTTTTTATTTATATTTTTGAAAAATAATGGAATATTGGGATATTTTTTTTTATTCTTGTCCGGTCACAACATAATTTTCAGAGATGTATATTGTATCAAAATAATGATTTATTTACTTATAGATATAGTATATAATTATTTTTATATTGTTATATAAATCATAGTAAATTTTTTTTTTTTTATATATTTTAGATTTTTTTATTGCTTTGAAAATTTGATATCATATTAGAAACAAATCCTATAGAATAATAGTATTATTGGGACATTAAGAAATTTTCATAAATATTGATAAAAATGTGTCATCTACTCTATACAGAACTTTACATTTATGCCCTGAATTTCATAAAACCTCCATTCTTACATTATTTACCTAGAACATGAAAAAAAATTATATACATAGTGAAATTTTAATATAACTAATTTCAAAATTCCAAAATATAATAATATATGGATATTGGTAAATTGAGAACAATAGCTGAGATCACATAAAACTATAATAAATTCACTTTTCAGTATTATTATTGTTAATACTATATTGTTAATTGGTATAATTTTATATATAGGATTACTCTCTATATATTATTTCAAGTGTCCTCTTATATTTTATCATTTGTGAAATAATATGGTGCGATAGGCATGAAAAAAATTGAAATATCTGAAAGAATGACTACAGACACAGAAAAAACCAGAGAACGACGTTGTAGAGGTCAGAAAACTATTTAGAAATTATTATACACCATTTAAGTTATATATGATACATAAATAATCGCATGCACTCGATTAAATGCTAAACGAATTATATATTATAAATTTTGATACATTCTTTTATAAATGGGGGTGTATATCAGGAATAAATTATCGGGCTAGCCCTATAGTAAGCAAAATATATATTGAGATTATCTTGCTCCATAATTTTATGATATATCTATTTGCTATTAATAGGATTTATATAAGGTTATCAATTTATATTATAGTTAGTTACAGCGAATGTACGCTAAAGTCTCCTATTTCTCTTATTCACCACTCTGCTTTCTATTATTCCCTCACTTGATTTATAGTATATAGAATTTTAACACTCATTGATATAACTGAATCCTTTCATTCAACTTAAGTGATATTAGATAAGAAGGATTAATAAAGCTAGGTGAAGCAGTTAATATTACTTATTTATGCTGTGCAAATAGTTTTGGAATACATATATCATTGTGTGATCATTATGTATATTATTAACAACACTTAGGCCATCTGTCATTATATATAGAATTGCTATTGAGGATAAATAACTTTTTAAATTTTTTATATATGTTATTCATATCGCTCCCTTTAGGGTACTACCTTAATCATAATATTACCGCAGTACTCCCATTAGGGCACTATGCCCAGTTTTAAAGTAACTCTATATTAAGGTCTAAACTAATGAGTAAGTACTACTAAGCTATATGAATTTAAATTATATATAATAACTATACACTTATATATATATACATTTGTGGCATTTAACTAATGGATGTATTAGTTATTTAATTATATTAATTTATAATATTTATAACTAGCCTATCACGTAGGACTATTTTCTTCAAGGTGAGTAAATACATATATATATATGTGGTTCATCTTTTTTTCTTCTCCTGTTTTTACTCTATTGGAAATATTTGTGAGGATATTTTTATATTTTTTGTATTTCATTTATTTAATTTAATCTTAATTATATTAGAATAGACTATCTTTCTTATCATTAATTAGAATATTAAGGTCTCTACATAATGCTCATGCATCACCAACAATAAAAGCTCAAACATGTCAATGAAGTTTCTTCTCGTCGCCATAAGTAAATTAGAAAGTTAACTCATTTAGAAATTTATATTTTTATGTAAAATATATATATTTTATTGTTAACATTATTGTTTTAGTAAAAATGAAATATCTATCGATATGAATGTATAACAGTAATACTCTCGACATTTTTAACAAGACAATACTAATTGCAATCATGAGAACCGAACGAATTACAACAAGTTCTCAAGACATATAATCTAACATTAGAAACCACATTTAGTCAAAAACCCTGAATTTCAAAACCTACATTTATTTTTTTGAATAAATTTAAAGTAATAGGAATACTCAGATAGTAGACGCGACTTACAGAAAAAATACAATATATACATATTTTTGGAATAGATATGAAGATATAGTTAAAAGAAAGTTAATAGACAAAGTAAGAATAGATAAATTTAGAAAAACGAAGTTGTAAATATAACTATACACACATAACAATACCAAGAGAGGAAGGAGAATGATTGATATAATAGTAGGAGTGGGCGCTCTCGGTGACGGGGAGACAGTGTTAGTGCGTGCTTGGCGCACAGTTTTTTCACATAACCGTTTCAGGAGATAGGTGGAGGAGAACCCTACTGTGCAGAGACACACCAAATATCTATACCCCTTCTTATTATGATCAAGAGACTGGGTTCAGCGTGTGGATGATCTCCTCCCTCAGGAGAGGGTGATAATTATATTGTCTATCTGTCAGTATAATAGGAAGGCCGAGAGACCCCTGACTCCTGCTATCTATAAACTGCGGTGTGTACTCGGCCTGTCGGATAATAAAATCAAATTTATTCTCTTAATAAGTTAAAAAATGGGATATTAATTAATATATACACTGAAATTAGGTACGGATTTTCTTGCTCATAAACGAAACTCATGGTTCAATATCATGATTTTATTTTTTCCTCACATGGCATATCAGTTATCATCCTCTGTGTATACTATTTTCTATTAATATGAATTGGTGTAACTCAAATTATAATTCATAAGCAATATATAAATTTAAGAAAAAAAACAATAAAAAATTCAATATAACTGACTTCATTAGTGCTTAAATGTTGAGGATAGAGTCATTTAATATATTATTTATAGATTTCATAAAATTACTTTTCATTTAATATAAAGAGAATAAAAATATATAAATACTATAGATATACTCATAGTATATAACTAATTGTAGCTTACTAGGTATGATAGCTAGTTAAATATTTAATATTAATAATATAATAATAAATTTAAACTACACCTTAATAGTTAATGCCAATAATATATAGGTGGTAGTTATTATATAATTTAAATTTCCTATAAACGCTTTTGCTTATCTTAGTTTTAGACCTAGGTTTTAATTAATAACTGTGCGATATATGCCTAGTATATATATCACATTAGTATAAGTATCATAGGGCTTGATTTAATATATGGTAGGGACCGCCGTGAGTAAGGGGCTAGATAGCAAGAATGAGCGAACATTAGAAGTGTGATATTATATTGCTATCTTGATTTATATTAGCTATTATTCTATTCCTATATTTTTGTCTTTCATACTTGCAATGGTGATGTTGTGTTATTATTATTATTATTAATTTATTTTTCAAGGAATGAAGGACCGTAATCCGTACACAACTACATTGGCCACAGGAAATGGAAGTACCGTTGACATTACTGTGTGCTTTTTTCTCTCGATATAAGATTTAGTGGGGAGAAAGGAATTTCAGATTCTAGTTAGATTGTAAGTCTACTTAATTTTTAGATTGGAGTATAATTTCTTATTATAAATTTATTGGTAATTAGTAAATAAGTGTTAGATCTTCGTGCAGATATATATAATCGCTTTGTACTAACATTGTCTTATACTAAGTATTCTCATTAAGCAAAGGTTACAGTCAGTGTTGTACACTAATTCAGTTGGAATCACTATGTTTAATTAGGACTTGCTCGGGTAAGAGCACAATTTATGTGTGGAGGTGCTCGCCTACACACATCACACGTGTATACATATTTCTCACACATGTTTAAATATTCCTAACATATGTATCATATAACTCATTCATGTTTAATTCATTACTCGATCATATGCTATTAATATTATCCCACAATACAAATCACAAGAGTATCACAAAAGTTTTCTAGTAAAACGTTGTTTTACCTGATGTTTATATTCTCACTTATATAGTATGTATATCTGTCATTAATATTTATATTATGATACACATATATATAATTAATTTAATATATATAATCTACTTATATATATAGTAATTATTATTATATATTATATATTATATTTATATATTATATTTACTGATATTTATATATTATCTATATATATATTATAATAATAATATATATTTATATTTATATTTACAAATAAACCTAACTACTAATTATATTTTTATATTTTACTATGCGTGAGTACAGTAAGATTACTTTCCACATCGAACGGTACGAGAAAAGGTATTATTTATTAAAATTTTTGTTTATTTTCTCATCTTATTTTCCCACTTTTAAAGTATTTTTTTTAAACTAATCATAAAGGCTGTTGGAGTGCGAGGAATTGTGTTTGACCACGGTTCTAGTCTCATCGCAACGCAGGACTTATTATAGAGGATGAGTAGGTGGGTTATTGTAGTGGTGGAGATGTCCGTGTGTGTGTGGTTACTCGTAGTATACGGAACCCATACCTTAACTTAAACGTATCATAACCTCTTAACATAGAGTAAATGTTATTTTATTATTTAAAATTTAATTTCACGAGTTTGCATTGTTTAACAAAAAAAAAAAAAAATAACAAGTATATTTTCAGTTTGGCACCATTAGCGTTTTGTAGATTTTTTTTTTCAATAAATGTACATAAAAAAATATAATTTATTGATATTTAACGATTCTTTATTAAGACTAAATTTAAATATATCTTTTAATAAAAATATATTTAATATTTTTTCTTAGATTTGTACTCTCGCAAAAATTATTGTATAGCCGGATATTAGCGGGCGCTCAGAGTTGTGTTCAAATTATTGTGCCTCTATTGCTTTCAATACTGTGCCGTGTTGGGTTTCGTGAACACCACCAAGGCTTTATAGTAGAAAAAAAGATAATAACTATATTGTATATATTATTATATATATTAATATATATTATATATATAATATAATATCATATTATATATATATATATTACTATATATAATATAGTATGATATATATATTATAGTATATATATATTCAATATATATTATTACGGTATATTATAATTATATGAATATATATAGTAATATATAGTATACCGGTATATTTTTGACACATAAGGCTATTTATATATATAGGTATAGCATATATATATATATATATATAATATTATATTTATAATATATATTGATTATATTTACTTATATATATAGTAGCAATAATATATATACATATATTATGTTATGTTAGTATAATATATATAGATTATAATAATATTAATTTAATTATAGTATATATATATTATATATCATATAAGTTATATATATATATATATATTATATATTATATATTATATCCCATATACCTAACTAGGTATACTATTATATAGTATAGTATATATATATATGATATATAATAATATATATATATAGTATTGCTATTATCATAAGGGGTTCATCATGACTATTTTTAGTTACGTGTCATAGGTTTCAGATTTATTTCAGATATAACTAGATGATAATAATAATTACGGTATTTAAATCTAAAAAAATGTCAAAATAAGCTAAAAAATATATCTCTGAAACCATAAGGTTAATTGTAGTAGCTTAAAAGTTAAAAGGGAAAAAGATAGAGATTGATGAATTAATCTATCTTTTCTGCATCGTATGCTTTGGTTGATGCTAAATGAAGAGGAATCTGAAAATGAGCAGGATTGGAAAGAATCATGGTATTAATGATCCGTTCTTGGAAAAAGTTCTTGATGGCATGCAAACAAGGAAAAATCGCCGCAGAAAGAGAAAAATGGAAATAAATATTCATATTAAACAATCAAACCCGTTGGAACTGATCAAAGAAGAAAAAGTTTTAAATGCAAACTAGGAAAGCAGCAGTGAAGAAAACAACAAATTTAGTTAGGAAAATACTCTATTCAAAACTACTGTGGATAAAATATTTGCAGCAGCCACTTCACGGAACGAACCATAGGACTGCGCTGGTTGGGAAAGGAAAAGAAAAGCTCTTTATCCTGATGCTTCTTCCTGAAATTAGCTAGAAATATCCTCTCTCCCTTTCAAGTTGTATTTAGCCGAGGGGGGGAGGAATTGTTTTAGCCCAAGCATTAATATTTAACAGAAGGAAGAATCGTCCTTCGCAAACTACAGCTGATTAAGCAACAGGATAGGCAGCATTTAATTTTTTAGAAAAAGCTTAGATTTTAATAGTAGAGATAATGGTTACCTAAATACGCATGCTAAATGGGCTATATTTTAACTTAATTTCACTGACTTTGTGTTTTAACAATATAATTTTAATTTCCTTTAAAAAATTCCTATTTGATACTCTATTCAGTTATCATAACAACTGGGGGGTTTAGGTTTTTTTTTAACGGGCGCTATTGATCTTTCTAATACATAATATTAAAAGTATATATTATAATTATATAATATATATATATATTATATATATTATATATGATATATATATATATAAATTAATTTAAATCATATTATATTTAGATATAGTATAATATTATATTATATAAATATGAATAATTATATTATATATATATATATATATATATATATATATCATGTAAATTAAATATATATATAGTTTCAAAAGTTAGTTTGTCGTGGATTTATTATTTTTCTTTTTTATTGTGTGTTTGTTAATTTTAAAAACTTGAAAGCCCTTAATAATTTAAAGATTAAGGATATATATCATAAATATTTTAGTCTTGTCAGATCATTAGCAGTAGTTAAAATTTATTTTGCCTGTTGCATTTAGCTTATTGCAGGTACTTTAATGTCATTAATGCCAAACTTAACACCAGGGCTTCATAGGTAGTAATTTTTTTTTACCGACTCAAACCCTTTTAAGTTTTTATCAAAATAGATTAGGTTCAATTTAAGTAATGTTGTTTGATTCATAAGCCTATTCATAATTATTAAAGAAATAAGATAGTTTTATGTAAACGATTAGATGGGTTAATTACTTTTTACAACAAGCACAATAAAATTTAATTTTTTTACACTTTTTTATTGATTGGTAAATGTGTGCTTAAAATTTCTTAAGCTTAATCAATATTCACTCTTAACACATACATTGAATTATAACTAATTTTTATTTTTTTTACAAACTTCCTTTTTAAAATATAAGGTCTCCGGGCCGGAGGAAGCGGAGACTAGTGGTCTCCGGCCGGAGCCGGAGATCTAAAAAGGGGGGCCCGAACTCCGGCAAGCCGGAGCCCGCCGGAGGATCCGGTGATCCCGAATATAATATTATATATATATATAATATTATTATTATATATATTATATTATAATATATATATATATAATATAATATATATATATATTATATATATATATATATATATATATATACTATTATATATATATATATATTTACATATATAATTTTCAAGCAAATTTAATTTCAGATAATTGTGTTATTAATCGTTTTAAAGAAAATACTTAACTTATAATTACTAGTCGCTAAATCTTTACAGGAAGTTTGCAACTAGTTTAAACTCCGTTTACATTCTTCACAATCACTAGTCACAGAAACATATATAATATCAAACAAAGAATAAATGAACAACTCCGTGAACTACTTCGTGCACCGTACATAATTATATACTCTGTGTATATAGTATATATATAGATATATATATATATATATAATAGGGATATATTATTTATATATAATAATATATTATAATAATATTATATAGAGTATATATATATATATATATATATATATATATATATATATATATATTATAATAGGTGGAGGCACCGTTTAATGAGAAAAGAAGAAAAGTATAACGCCCGTAATCTTTAACGCGCTTAACAAAAAAATTAACGGCGGGTAAATCATTATATAGGTAGACAATATAAGATAGATTGAGGTATGTCAATATAACATATAAATAATAGTTATAATTTAAAAGTATATATATATATATATATATATATATATATATATATATATACCCAGTGTTCCGCTTGGATAAGTAAAAGCCTTGTTTCGGTCAATTTTTATTTCATCAGAAGGATTTCCAGAATATATATGATTACACCCAACGTGCCTGGAGTAAATTAAAAAGAAATTAAAAATTAATTATAGTTTATACTCAGGAAAAAAAAAGAAGAAAAAGTGAAAAAAAAAGTTATATAAAAAAAAAAATTAATTATGTTTAAAAGTATTTTATATAAGACTTTTTAAATAAAATAAAAAGATTAAGAAGACCATTAAAGAAAAAAAAATATCATTAACATAAAAAAATGATCCCGTCAACGTGAAAAGATCCTTAACCACTAATCTAATACGCTGCTGAATTTTCCTTGATTTGAAATTAAAATAACTATTAAATCTTCCTGTCTGAAATCATTTTTTTAAATGTACAGACATTCCAATCTATGAAGATTTTAAAGATTACAAGTTTATTTTAATTTAAACAAAAAAGAAATCCTTAGAGACTTTTTCCACAAAAAAATATTTCAACAAATAATTCATATTACAGTTAATCATAAATTGAAAATTCAAAGCAAAATATTAAAAAAAATAATTTTGGAGATAAAAAAAGAAACCTAGCAAGTGTTATTTTTAAAATAAAATTTTTTGAAAATTACATTTTCCACATAAGAATTCGTAATGTATACTCTGATTTTTAAAATTAAATATGAATGGTAATTAAAATTTAACCAAGTCTAGCCTATGATGAGTAGATGATGGGGGCCATCGACCCGGACAGCGATTTTCCAAAAAAATATTTTAGGTTAAGTGGGTCGTCTTAAAACTTGGAATATATTCTATTGAGGTGTTAAGCTCGCGCTACCGACGAAGTTTTCAAGCGATAGATTATATAGGGGGTGGTTTGCCTCCTAGGGCTAAGCCCGCACGCCTTTTGACGCTTCCGAGCGATGAAGATTAGGCCTTAAGCGCAAGACGACCAACCGACACTTGGCAGAACAGACGGACCGGAAGTCTGTTGGTCTGTATATATTATATATTATATATTATATATTATCTATTATTATTACATCGGAAAAAATTGAGCTCACGCAGAGAGCTCAATTTTGAGCCGCCTTCCACTCAACCCCTAGGTCCTTCTGCTGCGGTTCCCATCTCCGCACCCGCTCAGCTCCAGCTCCGAACTCGCCTGCTGGCGTTCCGACTCCGCCACCGCTTCCGCCTCCAAACTTCGTTTCCGATTCCCGACAGCAAACGGGGACTCCGCGTCTCAAACCCCCCGCCCGTCCAGGACTCTCCCGACCTCCCTGTATATGATATAATAAGTATTATATATATATTATTTAATATATATATTATATATATATAATAATAATATATAATATATATAATTATATATATATAATATATATATATATAGTATATATGAAATGATTTATTTAGGCTCCGGCTTCAGCCTAAGGCTCCGATATATATCACAATGCGTTAGAGTTATCGTATTGGGTAAAAATTTGGAGGGGGGTTAGATGGGACGTAACCTCGTCGAGACGAGGTTACGTCCCCCTGGTCCCCCGAAGGTTATCGGAATCCGTAGATCCGAATATGAGGTTATAAGACCGTATAGGGTGTCTAGGCCCCCCCCCCCACAGAGGGGGGTTCCGCCCTCAATCATTGTAGGAAATGACCATAGGACGATAAAACTTGGTAATTACCCATATTATAACGGTACTCACATTTCAAATGGGCCAGATTAAATAGCCGCCCTACACACCCTAAAGGGATCTCGAACCCCAAACCTGAAATATTGACATAGGAACGACCGAACTCGTATACATCTTTCTTATGATGTATCTTCGATACAGAAATGAAAAAAAAATTTAAAAAAATTAAAAACAAATTTAAAAAAATAAAAAAAAAAAAAAAATTTTTTTAAAAATTAAAAAAAAAAAAAAAATTAAAATTTTTTTTTAAAAAATTTAAAAAAATTAACATTTCTTTTTAAGTTTATAACTTAAAAAAAATACGTTTTTTATATAAATCAAACCAGCTCCCCCGAACTTCAAGAGCCCCCTGAGCCTTCAGAGCCCCCAGAGCTTCCAGAGCCTCCCCAGCCTCCCCACCCTCCCCAGCCTCGCCACCCTCCCCATCTATGATCTATTGATTTATTGATCTATTGATTCATGTCATATTTTGTATAGCATAACACAAAACTTTCATTTATTTTTGTTTTATATGCTTTAAACAGTTTGTTTTTACTAAAAATTTACGCTTTTCATATTTATACTTAAGAAATTTCGTAGTTTTTATACCCTAAAAACCTAGTAAATCAGTAAATCAAACCACCCACCCCTCACCCCTCCCTACCCCAACCCCGGACATAGTAATATTTAACAAAATTTTATCATAACCTTGTCTAATTATCATACTGATCCATGAATATATGCTAACGTAACAAAGTTTTCACATCAATAATGCTAACGTGTCATAATCAGAACTAAGAGTATAATGTACAAAACGACAAACCAACACACCCTACCACACTTTTCTAACCATATCTATGGATATTTTCTACATGATAACATAGTAATATTTAACCAACATTTATCTTAACCTTACCTAACTACCCCTCTCACACTTTCTAACAATCATGATATTTTTAAATTAACATAGTTAAATTAACAAAATTTTATCATGACCTTGTTTAATTTTCATGCTGATCAATGAATATATACAACTAACAAACGATTTGCCCCTCATTAAAGCAAATGCTCAATGAACTAAGAAATATAATGTACAACGACAATTAACATACCTTGAACACGAATAAACTACTAACATTAACAAATTTCCATACTTAAACAAAAACTAAAGAACTAACAAGCAATTAAGAAGAACAGGCGCGAACTGATGTAGTAAATATTCATAATAAACCAGTACGGCACTGAATTGCTTATTTATTTAAGTTTATTTTTAAATTTTTTATTTCATGGTCCTTGGTTGGACCTGATCATTTTCCGTTTCTGCGTTTAGAGATTTCCACCATTGTGAGCTGTGGTTTTGGAGCTCATGAAGATCGACCTTCTTGCGTCTGGAAGATGAACTTGCGTGTGAGTCGTTGTATGCAAAAAATATATGGCTTTTTGTGGGGTTCTTCTGCGATTAACCTTGCTCGTAAGAAGATTCCTTTCCTTGTCTGTGTATCGACCAAACGTCGGGAGTTTTTTTTGGAGATTGCCTTCTTTTTGCGCTTGAAGGGCTAGTGCGCAATGAAAAGGTAAGCAAGTTCGAGGAAAACTTGCCTTAATAATGAATGAGATGGCGGAGCAACTGTGAACGTCAAGTAACTAAATTTGAGGAAATACCTTGTCTTTTAGCGTAAACAAGTATGCAATGCGAACTTTGTGAGTAAACAGCTTTTGGAAGAAAAAAAAAAGAGAACTTGTCTTTTAGCGGAAACAAGCATGCAATGCATATGGGGTTGGAGAATCGGCCCCTTTGAAGAGTAAATAAACCTGATGTGAATCCATCCAAGGCGTGGATAAGCCTGAAATGAGTAACGTTTGAGAAGCGAGCGAACTTAATATGGAGATAATCTTTAAAAATGAGTGAGATTAATGTTTGGCGAACTTGCTTGAAAATTAAACCAGGTTGAGATAACTTGTTTTAAGAGTGAGCGAGATGGCAAAGCGAAACTTGTTTGGAAATTTGCCAGGTTAAGGAGGGTGAATCGATGGTATGGGAAGGTAAGGATTGTGAAGGTTCATACTATATATAATTGACATCGTAGATGCTGAGAGAGCAAAATTATTGTTAGTGTTATCTACTAACTGAGAGGTGAGCGTTGCAGAGTTAGTTAATGGGTTGGAGAAGATGCCGTTAAATCATGCAAGGAGTTGGAATAGGTGCTAGCTGAGAAGAGAGTGAAGAGTTGTAGTTAAGTTTATCTACCTCTATACTAAGAGCATTTTGCTTTATTTTATCGAAAGCTATGTGATCCTGATTGTCAAAGTTACCTGTGTTATTAAAATTCACGTAATTTTTAAATTTTCCTTCAAAATTTGTATTTAGAGCGAGGTGATCATCAGTATATTCGATATAATATTAACTTACCAATCTTACAGTAGGAAATTCGAAAAGGATAACTCTAATATACGAGCTCTAATATAACATACAAAGAATGGTTATTTCAACTTATTTGTATATTGCTGATTATAAATATTTGCTGATTATTATACATAATCCGAGATGAAATAAACTCTATTTAATTATGATGCCTTCACGTTTGAGCTCTAATAGGACTCTAACGAGTCTTTACAAATATTTTCAATACAATGTGTAATATAAGCCCTTATTTTTAAAACTTTAAAAGGATCTAAAACTGACATGCTTTAGGCTTTATTGAGCATGAAATTGCTATTACATTTTATCCGAGCAGAACACAGAAAAATTAAACATTCATAATAATAATAAGAAAATAATAAATTTATAATAATATAAGAATGATATAAAATAATATAATTAATAGTACAGTCATTCCCTCCTTTGAGGGATTGAAAGGGGTTAAAAAGCTTTATGAAAGGCATGAATACAAACAATATATTTCACCAAGAACTGAATATAATCTTTTAAACAAAAAATTCTTTTTAACTAAGTGTATGAATTCTGAATACAAACAATGTGTATCACAAAAAGCAGAACATAATAGTTTAATGTCAAAATTCGTTCAATCAAAGATTCGGGAGGAAAACTTGTACAAAGTTTAATGGTTCAGTTCGAAGTAGAGATGACTCAAGGAGTCAGTAGGAGATGTATTCTATGTAGAAAGGTCAGACACAGAGAGGGGTGAGAATTGAAGAGAACCGCCTAGCACTAGAAAAATACTAATGGTTTCTGCAGTAAGGCGGACAGTGGGAGCGCAAGAGACCCGATGTGCAAATCCGCAAAGAGAAAGCCTTGACTTAGGCGGGTGACACACATACACGTCAACAGCGAACAGGATTCATTTGTGGAATAAGAACAGAAGATAACGCGCTACCGACCAAAGAAACACCTCAACATATACCAGAATTACAAGCAGCCCACTCAACCCAGCAGTCACGGTCAAGAACAAAAAATAATACACAGTCGAAGAAAAACAAGAGAATAGAAAGAAAAAACCCCAAAAAGGGTCGAAGTCATTCAGCAACAACGGTAAGTTAACAAATGAGGCTGGTACCACAAACCACACATTTTCATCGGAGAGAAGTGAATACTCCTACCTTAGGCACAAGGGGGAGAGGTTCCTTAAATGACACTGGGCTCATGATCGCGATCACCCATGTGACCCGATTGATCGGAAAATCGAGACAGGTGAATGCCCCGCCTAAAAGTGTACAAAGGAAGAGAAGTAAGCACATACATAAGAAATCCGTTCACCCTGGGATTCAAACATAAAATAACCAGGAACGGATCCAAATTCCCATGATTCAATCTGCGAGAGAGAGATAGGCTAGTTAACCGGCAGTAAAACAAAAAAACGACGACAGCAGCGCTTAGTACCCAAGAAGCACTCCTTGGGGGACTACGATAATAGGCCCAACGTAGGGTATACTAGACACTCGACTTCCTAGCGTATCGATACACATCTACCAAGCCGCACGCCACCATAGAAAACACAGACAATAAAGGCGGCTCACGCGGGAGATTTAAGAAGAAAGAAGCAGGTCAACCGGCACAGCCGACCATAGCCAACCCGCAGTGTCGCCACAGCTTTTTGCCGCGCAACGGACCCAAAGTAACACAAAGGACACCCGAGATCGCAATTGGAATGTAAGCAGCAGAGCGTCAAAGGACAAAGGCCCACTCGATGGTGCGCCAACAGTGCAACCACCAAATTTTTCTACGAAGACCGAAAGCCACAAGCAGACAAGTATGAAGAGGATTTCCGCACAAACCACTAACCACACTATATCTTTCCACTTGCGCAAAAGCCATGTTGCGATCCAAGCTTGACCACCCCCGAAGGCACAATTGCAAAGGTAAGACGCCAACGTGATCCCCTAACTAGGCAACGAAACATCACTAACACCCTCTCAAAAAGAAAAACTCAGCAGCCGTTCGACACGCCAAAAAAAAAACCAATCAGCCGAACGTTGATCCAAAGCGGACGCACCAAAAGCGCGGGGCCACAACGATGTCCGAGAACCTGCACAATAAAGAAGCAGGCATTTGCCAAGGGCCGCAGATTAGAGGAAAGTTGAAATGGATCACTCTGAGGAGCCTTCCAAAACACAAGAAACTTAAAACAGATGGCCTATTACCGCAAGCTAGCAAGTATCTCGAGCACAGGAACCCCAACCAAAAAATCTAGCGCACCAAGAAAGAAAAGAATCGACCTGTCAGTACACAATAACACAACAGCAAAATGACTCTTCCACACAGAGCAATGTAAAAGCTGACAATATTAATAAACCACTTGAGGAGATATGCAAGAGAGAGGTAATGGTGTGCCTTTAAAGTCTATAAGACAACTGACCACCCGTCATAACCAGTGAACCCTAGGCCTTTAAAACACCCAATGAGCCTGGAACCCTAAGGGAGCGTATAGTTCCGCCGTTCCTGACGACAAGCAGCGGAGGAATCCGCAATCACACCGCAGCAAATCAACAAAAATACACGAATTGTGACCAATACAAAATAACGTTTAACATTTCATCCAGAAGGAAAAGAATATGTTAAGAGAGAAAAAGGAATTTGAATTGCCAACATCCTTCATTAAAATTTGACATTCTTACAAACCACCAGAAGGTAGCAATAAAAACCCGACAATCGCTGTCCTCTCCAAATTAGGAGACTCAGAACGGATACAGAAGCAGCAGAACAAAAGAACCAGCGTCTACATCCATTGCATCGAACACCAGAATTAGTTATAAAACTTCCCGATGGTACGGAGATGATTACAATTCCATCATGTTTAGGGTAATGGTGCATGATCTGACTGGATTTCGACAGATTAGCCAATCGCATAAGTTTTTCATTCTGTGATTTTTTCCCTTATGGTCAGTGTTACTGAGAAGCTTGAACAATGGTACAGAGAGCCAATAGTCGACCAGACATACAGTTAATTAATTTATAAAAAGAAGTATCGAGCTAAACAGAAAGATGGTCGAAAATCCAGCATGAGGAATCATTAGATAGGCCCAGTATCAAGACAAATAGACATAAAGCACTCACTTCTCAAGTGGAGAAACAATGATTTTATGCTCCGAGGGAGTCAGGAAAGTGCGAGAAAAGAGTTAATAGCTACTGGCCTGGCGCTCCTTCCTGGTGATGCAAGGGACTCGCTACCAAGTTACAGCATATGCAGAGTGACAAAATCCAAGTTTCCTCTTACTAGTGTAATATCATAGAGTTTCATTATCAATAATGCAATTTTGCACAGCAATTAAGATCAATAGAGTTGGAGGGGTTTAAAAACGCAGAGAAGCACCGTGTCAATGGGCAGCGCTTGAGGAATCAACGCCAGGAGGGGAATCTACATCGACTTAAGGCAACAGGAATGTTTTCTGAGAATGATTGGCCCGGAATCAGCAATTTTGACATAACCAAAGCAAAGCAGAACCAAAAAAGAGATCCTATCCAATTACTTTTGAAATGAGTACGCCAGCTCGGATATGGTAAGGAGGTACGTATGGATCTTAAACGAGCGGAAGAGAAGGTCAGGAGTAATCATGGCTCCTAATTTCATACCTAAGCACATATTAGCAAGTTGAAGGACAGACAGAAAACTTTAGAGGATAGGAATTTTCCAATAACAACATAAGGCCTAGAAACACAATAAAACCACAACACTTCTTGCAAGGTTAGGTAAGACTACCAACTAACATAATACGAATACTCAAAGAAAAATTGACATTTCAATGAGAATTTATATTAGGATTCAAAAATTTCTCTCAGCAATGAACCTTAATCCAGCTTCACCAACAACTACCGACGGCAGCTCAGACTTATCCTCTTACCTCCCAATCTTCTGTAAAGAGAAATTGCACTCAAGTAGTAAAAGATTCCATCATCTTATTTAAATAAGCACAGTGAGCAACAAGCGCATTGCGTAAGTTCCAAAAAGCCCCTGGAGAACCTCATTAAATTATACAACTTTCCACGAGCTTCAGAATGCCCGAGATATATTCTGTCCGATCCAGCCTCTGGATGCAAGGAACAGCCATAGTATGCTGACGGTAATAAAAAATCCAAAAGGAATAAACTAAGAAAGAAATAAATAACTAATAGAAAGAGTATACTTGCATGGAAAATGGTAGTTAACCAAGTGTGGTTTAACAGTATAATAAGAGTGAACAAGGGGGAGGGGATAAGGAGCATCAAAGATAATAGAATAAATATCGATTCTCGATAGTTGGAGATAACCTCCTTACCATCCTACTACTTAGACGAAATGAGCAAATATAAGTGTTTACGGGAGTTGTAATCAACCAAGGTACCCCTTGAAAACTCGCATCCAGGGACTCTCCAGAGGCACACCGTGCGTGACCCTCAAGTGCTCGTAACCTTTAAAGAAAACGCTCTGACTCCAAGACTTAAACTAGAGAGAGTATCAACATCAAGAAATGGAATTGATATCTTCCTAGGTGAGACCATGCCAGAGACTAGCAATATAAGAACTTCGGACATTAGGTCGCTCTAGATCCTCTGCCAAAAAAACTTCCGAGGTGCGTTCAAGTATTTAAGGAAGTCAAACAACAAACTCCAATCATCGCACCGCCAAAGGACCCCCACAATCCCCAATAATAGATTTATAAGAACTACATTCATCTTCAAAGAAAGGGGCCCAGATCCAGAGCACAAATGTCTCTCCAAACAGTCCACAGAGCATGACTTAGCATCCCATACACATTCATTATTACTTCTCTCGAATGTTCAGTGTCAGATCAACATACACAAAGCATGAACCTCCCGACTTGTTTGACGCTCAAAGACGCTTGAACAACAGAGTAGCGCCACTAAGTTCATCATAGGCCACAATAAGGGGTCAACCCGATTAAGCAGCTCGCTGATCGTTAACCCAACACTGATGACCACCGAACAACAATATTTTATCACCCGCTACTATGTGTCCAAAAGAAGCATCTAAAAAGTATTATGTCCAAATGTCACTTCCACCACAGAAGAATTTATATACCTAAGAAGAAATAAGAATCAAGAAGTAAAAAGAAACATCGTACAAAATTAGATCAAAACAGTAAGAGAGATGTAGAATAGCAAGCACAGTAAAGGAACACCACCTTGATGCTTGATTTCCAGGATTGCAGAATATTTCACTCTAGGTCTACGACATACCGATTGAAAAGTTGTCCCTTAATTTACACTTATGACATATGGCATCCCCGAGCCAGAACACTTAACGCCCGTGAAGTGGACCCACATTTTGAAGCCGCACCCCAGGACCCACAAAAGAACATTATCCAAACGGTCTCGCACCTGCTGAACTTGTTCCTCGGACAACCCTCCAGAATGCGCAAGGCCCGGACCTATTCCGGTCGAGAATCAACGGTATTCCAGCTTCAGAGGACAATTGTCCCATAAAAAGGAGGGACACACCGCGCGCCCGAGAAATGCAGCGCCCGTCTATTAAACGAATAGAGCCAAACTCTATTTGATTTAAAGGAGAAATGATACACATACTAGAGGAAATCTTTACCAACCAGCCAGCTGTCCAGACATCTAGCCCTTGCTGCCAGAGGCTGTTATTGCAAGAGATAAATTCTTATTTTTCCAAATGAGTCCCTTAAGTGCCTTAAGCCTAACCCAAGACTTATACCCAGAACAACAGGTATCCAAAGCCGTGCCTCATAACAAACGAACAGCGGCCCTAAATTACTTTGACTCTCATGTTTCCCGGCAAAAGCTACCAAGCAGAAGGACCAAGACCTATAGTTACAATCAGGGCTTCCGTGGAGAGTCGGCTGGAATCACCCACCACAAATTTTTCCGACTTCCTACCGAAAGCCCATCCGACTCCGGACTCCCCAGTAACCCCTATTCGAGAGAAAACGGGCCCCATTACCACCTCCGACTCCCGACCTCTTGAAAATTACCGGTTTTACGCACTCCGACTCCGACGCCGACTCCACCCTTGTTGAGTAGCACACAACACTACCGACGTGCAAGACTCCAGACTACCAGCCCTCTACAGAAGGGGAAAATTGAAGAGGTGCTAATAGGTGATAAGAAAATCCAGGATGCGCTCTCTCACTAATATAGTAGCTCTCAAGGCTCCATATATACGAAGACGATACGAGCATAGAATCAGGACGGCGAAGGAAACCAGGGGATAGTGACTACGTTAAGCAAGAACAGGAAAGCGGGTATGAAAAGTAGGTAAAAGGACCAAAAGGAAGGGAGAAACGTCAGGACAATAGTATGAACTACGCTAAAATAAGAGTGGAATAGAGTGCGTATAGATGACACGTATAGAATAATGAACGAAGAGGATAGTGACGGGGAAAGGGGTATGGAACGGGAACGGGGGGATAAGGATAAATAAGAGACATACGATATGTAAACTGAGTATATAATAGATTGCAGAGAGTATGAGTGAGTACTTTGCAGAGGCTTAATTTGAAAAGCTATAATGTAAGAGGGATATAGTAAGAGGTAAGGGAAAACTGATAGAATTTTGAAGATTAGAGAAGTGAGTAGAAAAATCTAAAGATAAAAGTAAGAAAGAAGACAAAAAAGAAGACAATGCGGCTGTAGAAGGAGACAGGGGACGGAAGGAAACGAAAGAAAAAAGAACTGAGGGGGTGAAACCGGGGCGGAGGACGATAAAACACAAAAAGATCATTAGACTAGTGTGTTAAAATGAAGAAAAAAAAATAGTGAATTGGCAACTGATCGAATTATCGTAAAATGAGAATTACCGTAAAATGAGAATTACCGTAAATAAAAGAGAAATGTTATGAGTGAGATGTGAAAATTAAATGAGAAAATAAGATGAACAAAGTAATATAGAAAGTAGGTTTGATCATAAGAATGACTCAATGATGGAGGAATAGATAGTCGGAAGGTTTGTAAGCGGAATGAGATAATAAGTAGGTTGCTATGCGACTCTGTACGCTGACTGAGCCACGCAATCAAAAGTTTTTGAAAAATAAACTTTCCAATTTTAAAATTAATTAGGTGGAGGTGTAATAGATAGAAAAATAAGATGAGTATCCTTGTAAAGGCCGTTCTCTCTAGTATTATATATGTGTCAAACCAAAAGGTTAAATAATTTTTTAATTGAAAATTATTTTCTAACCTATTTTGTCTTTTTATTAGAGTCAGCGTAAAAAAAATATTCCAAAGAACCAAAAATTTTCCCCATTTAAACATGAATTTCAATCGTCTGTGATAAGAGATGGGTGGGGGTGGGGATCAGTAAATTACCCAAATACGAGCCTGGTCCCACTAGTACTGCTGCAGCTTGTAGTTCTAATAATCCTGTTATGTTAGAAAGAACATTCTTTACCGTAATGAGAAACACATGTTACAATGATTTGTGGCTCGATCGGTATAGAGACAGAGTCACATGGCAAGGGCCCGGGTTCGATCTCTAGTCCGGATCCTAGGTAGAAATTACTTAGAGAAGTTTCACTCCTAGAATAGGGCTATGTCCGTGAGGTGTGAACTTTATGAAAAAATAAAAAAGTAAAAAAATATTGACTGGGAAAACAGTGATGAAGAATAGCACCTTTTTGAAGAGGAAAGAAAACTTAGTTTAATTTTGATGCAAAGGGCAAAGGGCAATACACTCGTAATTTAAACATCTCATTCAGTTAAATATATTTAAAATAAATTTGATGTTTTTTTTTTTTAAGTATTTTGATTGAAGTTGAATACCTTCAACGAAATACTAGAAGGTTCAACTATATTTTAAATGTTAATTGAGCTTTATAAGTTTTTATTACTTACTCCATTTTTATTGTAGTAGTATTTTGTAATTTTTGAAATAAATGGCCTCATAAATAATTTCCCTCTATAGAAGGTTTAAATCTTGTTAATGCGTGAGAAAAATAGCTTAAGACCAGTGGGTTACGCAGGAAGTGAGGCTGAGGAGCTACAGTCCCCCGAAATTTTGATGTCAAAATTTTACCGAAATTTTCAAAGGGGAGCAATGAAAAAAAGAAAGTAAAAAAACAGAAAAAGTCGAAACTCTAGGAAATTCAATCCCCACCCCCCTTCACACAAAATAAAATCCTGCGTCCTCTAGTGCCCAAGACAGTAAAAATATAGTAGAAATGTACCGGGACCCAAAAAAACGAACAATCTCCTAAGCGTGCGATGACCCTAAAGCACGAACAATCTCCTAAGCTTACCATCACCCTAAAAGAAAAACAATATTCAAAGCGTACCGTGACCCTAAAAGACGAACAATCTCCTAAGCGTACAGTGACCCTAAAAGACGAACAATCTCCTAAGCGTTGCATGACCCTAAAAAGACGAACAGTCTCCTAAGCGTACCGTGACCCTAAAAGAAGAACAATCTCCAAAGCGCACCGTGACCCTAAAAGACGAACAATCTCCTAAATATGTCATGACCCGAAAAGACGAACAATCTTCCTAAGCATACCATGACCCGAAAAGACGAACCCTCTCCTTAATCCTTCCGTCAGTAGAATCACATGCAATACGAAACAAACCTCTTAAACAAAGACAAATTGAAATAATTATTTCCCTTTAAATTAATTTAAATTTAACAAAAATATTGTAATAATTTAACCAAGCGTATTAAATTTATTCCTAATTTAAGAAATTGCTTTATTCGTTATCTTGATTGTCGATGCGTGATTAAATCAAATGATTGACGGATGATTATTACAGTGGAAAACTCATAATGGAAGAAAATTAGAAGACGAAAGAAATATTTCATATTGTTTTACATTATATATACTATATATATTATATATATATATATATATATATTATAAGTAATATATATATATATATATATTATATATATATATAAATATATATATATACTATATATATATATATATATATATATATATATATATATATATATATATATATATATATATATAATGTACTAATTAATTTCAAAATGTGGGAGACAATTGAATCCGTAAAATTCTATGCTATGAGAGACAAATGCTTCCATAACATATGTTCCATATACACAAGGAAAGATGCTTCATCTCGACAAATATGTGTCTACATACTCGGAAAATGTGTTCACATCCTAGACAATTATATTCACATCCTAGAAAAGTGTGTCCACATCTAGTCAAATTTTCCCACATCCTCGACTAACTTGTCCTCATCTTCGAAAAATATATTCATAATCTCTGGAAATGTGCTGACGTCTTCGATAAATTGTTCACATCCTTGACAAATATGTCCACATTCTTAACAAATATGTCCATCTGCTCAAAAATGCCTCCATACCTTCTACAAATGTTCATATCTTTTGCAAGAATTCCATATTCTCGACAAATGTGTCCGCAGAGATTCGACATATATGTCAACATACTTGACACATCCTTAACGAAAGTGTCCCTATACTCGACAAATATGTCCATAAATGTGTTCACATCCTTAACGAATGTGTCCATATACTTTACAAATGTGTTCATATCACTGACGAATGTTTCCACATCCATGACAAATGCCTACGTATCTTCAACAAATATGTTCACATTCTACATATTCTGAAAGATTACATTATCTATCATTTGAGAAATATATCAGTAAACATTTTGCAACTTGATAGTATCAAATCGTATGTGAAAACATCTGTGGTTTGTATCTATATTTAGTTTATAAACCTAAACATTTTTATATTATTTCTTTCTTTTATTATCTTATTTACAGCTCTTTATACCTTTGAATATAATGCACTGAGTTTTATTATTATTATTATTATTATTATTATTATTATTATTATTATTATTATTATTATTATTATTATTATTATTATTATTATTATTATTATTATTATTATTATTATTATTATTATTATTATTATTATTATTATTATTATTATTATTAAGAAATTCTATTATTTTATGATATTATTATTATTATATTATTATTATATTATATATTTTATATTATCTTATTGATTTAGTATTTATTATTATTATTTTATTAGACAAATCGTAGTATCAGCGGTCCAATTTAAGGGTAATTAAAACACTTAGTAATTAAAACCCCTAATAATTCTCTTATTTTCAGAAAAAAAATTATTAAGGACTATTGTAGAATAAAAGAAGTTAGACCTTTAACTATTAATGCCATTATCATTTCGCCTCGCAATACCTTCAAGGCATTGATCAGGTTAACTAACTATATATTTATAATACAGCTTATAAAAATAAAATTTCTAAATATAAAAATCTAAAATTATTTACATATTTGATTTTCATTTTTATTTTGTATGAAAATCAGAAAAGCTTACATTATTTTCCAAATACATTTATTATATGGATACTAGGTATGCCTGCAAAACCTCAAAATTTCAAAACATCAAGCATTCATACTCATTTCATTGAAATACACACTCCTCTTCCGCTTATAAAGTTATTTTAATAAAAAGAGAGATTCTGCTAGTTAAATAATTGTCAATCAAACTGTGAAATAAAATTTAAAACAACTAGCATTTCAATGTCAGGAGGGGATTTGTGATCCGTCGTGTAATGCTCCCAAATCTTTACTGGGTTTTACAGGAGTAGTAGGTACCTATTGACAAGATGTCAAAATGACCACTGATTGATTTTACCTTTCCCGTGACCTTTTCCTGAAAGTGTGATTTTACATGCCTTGACCTTTTCTGACCGCCAGTTGTTTCCTGAGTGTGATTTATACACTGTCCTGACTTTTTGTGTGACTTGATGCCCTTGACTTTTTTGGACAACCCTAATTTTCTGGCACCCAAATTGTTTGGCACCCCTAATGTTTAGCACCATTTCGAAAGTAAAGAAAAGGGTGCGCCAGATGGAGGCGAAGCCTCCATCGTACCATATTACCCCCCTAATTTTACCCCCTCCTAATTTTTTTTTCTTTTCGACGTGGCCAAAAAAATGACCCACGGTAATTAGTTAGAGTTGCAGATAGGACGCTTAGCCCTTGTTTGATGTACTAAACTTGATCCTTTGGTCACGCAGGTCGTACCGCAAGCCGCCCGCCAGCCCGTCGCCTGGCCGTCGGCGAGGCTTCCGCGGCGGCGAGACCCGCAGGAGCGCATTTTTCGCGTTGTCCCCGCCCGCCTGACCGGTGGGTTCAAATCCGCAGGCCGAAATAAAAGCGTATCTTTCATAGCCCACGTGGATGTGAGCGTATGTCAACCTGGGGTATCCCGGGTTTCAGGTCCTTAAGTCACTAAATTACAGAGGAAACTCCCATCCCTAGTTTGGTAACGTGAACTGTATGTTAAGGTTTCAATACCATTCATACATACAAACACCTGAAGTACATGCGCTTTGAATAGCCTGCGTATTGAGGACACCTACAGTTTGAGCTTATGAGGTCATAACATTACACACCTATGACATGTACAGCCATGTTACGCTCTTAAATTAATAATGGAACACTTAATAAATAAAAATAATAATTGGCAACCCAAAATAATAAATAAAAATGGTAACACAGATAAATAAAAAGGGTAATGAAAGAGAATACAAATAAATATATTTATTTAAGGTAATGAATACATATTATATAAACAATAAATATTTTATTTTAACAATATCAAGTATATTATAATGATATTTTTCAATGAATTATATTTTATTTTATCAGTGCAATTAAACGTTTCCATCATAAACCTGTGTACAGTGCCCGAGCACCTACTAAAACGAAGATGACCTCTTATTGAGGTGTGGCGAAACTTATTATACATTTATTAGCGTAACATTCCTATTCTTATTGGCCCGCATTTTCATATCAGGAACCCACACTTCACGGTAATTGTTTTTCATTATTTACGTATGGCTGTCTGAGTCATCTAGATTATGGCATATCTTTGTTGAGTGAAATTCACCATCTTTCTTCACTCATCATTTGCGTAACAGCTATTGCTGTTACGTCTGTATCTTGATCATATTGTAGAAGTGATTATTGTCGTTTAAGACCATCGCCAATCACGATTCTTGGTCTTCTCAACATCCTTAACCATCTTATCAAAATTTAATCTTTGCCATGCACCGTGAATAATTCATGTGCTCCGGTATCTTGATGCAACGTTAACCCCTTTTGCTTTTTAAGATGTAAGCCAAACTCGAAATCATTCTTACTTTATTCGAATGGCTAGGATTTGACCGATGCAACACGAAACTATCAGGCTATTTCTCCAGGCCCTATCTCGTCCGTCAGGTTGCCTAAGAATTTTTCCTACTATCAGGAAATATTCCCCTGTGACGTGACATGTTGAAACACAGCTCGTCGGTTATCACAGTAAAGCACACGCCTGTCATAGACAATCGAGGATTTATATAATTCGACGCCTCGCATAAGCGGTTTGGTAAGGACAGAACAGCTCATTTGTGCCTTTGCTTTTTCATTATGAAGCCGGATTGTGTACATTACAACTACTATTGTTTTCCCCGCACAAATGATAATTTCTCACAACCCCCTAGGATTATTGACAATTCCCAGACTTGGGCGTAGCTCGTGCAGATGATGTCTTCATTCTTGGGAATACGTTGAGCTAGTTTTCCCCATAATGAATTGAGAAGTAATTTACGCTGATATCAACGCATTCCAGGATTGCTATACAATATTGGTCTGGTCAGCGTTACGCCTCCATGTACCTTGAAATCCTGCAGGTATTGAAAGGCAATCTTAAGCAAGCTTGTATCGGTATTCCATCTTGGTAACCCTGGAGACAGCCTCCAGTTGTCCACTTCAAGAATGTATTCAACGTATTTACCGAAATGTCATTTTGAACGGTGTAAATTTCACATATTTCATGGATCTTTTAATCTCATAGCACTTTCTTTACAGCGTAATTCAACTTCCTGGACTGCAAGGATACGTCCTTTAACATACGTTTGGTTCTGTTGTGCCTGCATTTTCATATCAATAGGCCGGGACGCGCTGGCATGTTCTCAAAAGAGAAAAATATTAGCCGATTGTCATGTCGGGCAGGCAGAACAGGAGTATACAGGTTCTTAGGTGGTAATACCGAAACATACGAAGACCAAAATAAGTGGAATTCATTTCTTGCACGAACTTTTCTATGGTTAGGGAAGACCCTACTACAACAGTTTCGTGGGCGCACCGGCTGGAAGGGATTTTGTTTTCTGTACAAAAAGGATAACAGTGAGGTGAATCTCGATAACTCAAATTGAATCCTTCTGATGGAGTGGATCGTAAGTAGACGAAAGGGTTTCTGTATACCCCCCCGTAAAGGCTTCACCTACTCAGTTTCGAATTTTGCAAGTTCAATTACCAACTTGACTGCACGTATCTACCTAGCCTTCTCATATTCTTGTTTATATTGTTGTTTTACAACAGTGACCTCACACTCTTGTTTTTCAATTATTCGCCAATTCGCAATTCCATGGTCTAATAAACCTCGTAACCTTGCATTTAATAATCCGCATTCTGGCTCATGGTTGGTAGACTATTACCTATCACGACTTGATTTGGCCCCATAGATTTTTCTAAGCCTTTCTTGACGATGCGATTGATGTCCATAGAAAATACACAGCGTGAAGAGTCAGCAATCTTTCTGTAAGGTCATGTACCCAGCTGGCGGAGAGGGGAGTCTCTTATCAGTTCTATCGTTTGTGCAGTTGAACATTGGTTGTCAGGCCAGCTAGAAACTCAATTAAAGGTCAAAGGGCACCCAGTAGTCTTTCGAGCTGGGATTTCAACGTAGACCGTCAGTTTTAGTGGTACCATATTCTTGATTTTTAATTTGCGTCGCCACCATTCCTTGCATGTTCAATTCGATGACCCTTATACACCTCCATGAAGTAAGCCATTTCAACACCATTTCATATGAGTAGTTTGAGATCAATCAGTGCGTGCCTTATATGGGCCAATGTATTATTTAGGACATTGAAGTGCATTTTTTATATCATGATGAGAATTGCAGGCAATGTAGAACAATCAAGCAGGCAGTCGACCTTATAGATCCGATAGACAAGATTCCCCTGAATTTCATCGAAGGATTGACGAGTAGAGGATTACACATCATTGTACACAATAAGAATACAATCTCTTCAAATGAATATTCGTAAGTCCTTATGTTAAATGTTGATACCATCCGTTCAAATCAGCCTTTCCACGATCGGACATGCGATTGGGTCTCAAGGTCTCCTTACGCCGGAAATCTTTGCCTTGTAATTTATATTCTCAAGGGTAAGAAACCCGGTAAGGGAAGAATCCTTTAGAAAGCTCACCTGTAATTGCCCATGCACTAGGGAAGTTTTTTCAGGCACAGGCATAAAATGACGTATGTACTTAAACTGGATTGTTATGGGTAGCGGTCAATAGATGTATTATCTTGGTTCACGTTTCTCACAGAGGTTGGAGGATATGGAATGGCGGTAGGTCTCGGCAAGCAGTTATGGTTAACAAAAACATGATTGTCAAACTTTACGCCGATTAACTGAGCTGCAACTAAGAATAGTTTGACTTCTTGTGTTTTCGGCAAATCTGAACAATATATAATGAGAAAAGATCGTCCGGACCACTTCTCATACTCTTTGATGCTTCAGTTCATTTGAATATTTCAGTTCGCAGCACGTACCGCAAAGTCTCACACGGTGCTGAATTGTCTATGTCTTTCTCTCCACAATCACTGCATTACTAGCATGCTCACTAAGAATATGACAGGCAAATATCCGTTTTTATGCGTCCTCCTTCCTCCTCACGACTATTATGATTATAGGTTTCGATATCATAATCAGAAGGTAAATGTTTTATTACGATTTTTGCGAAAGCATACATCTTTGGAACTTTGATCGCTTACTGAACACTGGGTGTATTATGCCCTCTATTCCATACTTACCTCGTGCACCATTTCCACATCTTTACTGTGCATGCAGTCATATGCCGGGTGATTGCCCCGTTTTATCCAGCTAACTATAATCATTATCGCCACAAGGTACACACATTAAGGTATATTGAAGGTGACGGTCTTCATTGCAATCTATAAGACACTCCGCAATGATAGAATCCATATTGCATTTAATCACAATGCTAAAAGTGTAGATATTCGTAACTATTTTACCTTTACATTTATAAGTTAAACATTGTCCGCATCTGTATTCAGTACATTCGTTTTGTAAGATTAATTAATGGTCTGTGAACGTATAACATTGATGACAAAAAACTGGCACCGCTTGCATTTTCTCGGGTATCTACACGCCTAAAGTTATCGTGATGGGAATCTCCTGAAAGGATAATATATGGGTTTCCTCGGAGTATATCCTATTACAAAGACGAGGTAAGTCTCTATTCTGTTCGTGCGGTTTAAACACTATCTTGAGTTCTATCATGTTTATGCTTAGTTAAAAGCAAACATATACGGGCACCTATTTTTTCCTCTAATTACTCGCAAAAATCGACGGCTTTAGGGGTCTCTTTTCATTAAGTAGCCCACAGCGAGTTGCCAATCTCGCCACTATTGTATGCTAGATCATTAGGCGTAAACTTTTATTTTAGGGTGCAGTTTCGGCCTGGCTTTTAGGTACCATTGATGGTGAGCTTATAGCATGCAAGCTATAGCCCTGAACCCACATCTCACACTTGTGTTATTGACGATGCTTTTGATGTTAATTACCTAAATGCACTTTGATTAACATTCTTTATGTTTAAGGTCACAGACGAGGGTCAATTGACCATTACCTTGGATTGTGGCAATAGCTGTAACAGTTTACATTGAAATGTCCCAGCATGGCTTGAGTAACCAGATTGGAAAGAGTTCTAGAAACGATCCGAAGATATTAGCAAGAATATTCGGTCAGAATATCTTTTCATGAGGAATGCGGAATGGAATGTGTCCCCCCATTCCTAATCCGTAAAAGGAGGAAACCTAGGAGGGTATTATCACACGATATCGTCAACTACGCTTTCTTACATTTCTATCACGTGTTCGACAGCTACCTAACACGCCGTTGAGTCTCGATTTCCGTTAAAGATACGGCCTGCTTCATCGAATACGACTCTGAAGCCGGTGCTGATCGCATAACTTCCTGGAATTACGCTAGATCCTATGCACGGGTTACCGATGCAACGTTACAGCTGAGAAAGGTAGCAGGTCTGTTCATCAGCCTCCCTCCACCTTCATCGTTCAGGAAACACCTTCACCGTTGAGGGAACCCGCAACAGCGACCGTCATCTACAATCCGCCCCGGGGTCCTTTCTGTATTCGTTTTTTCTGAAAAGAATGAAATTCTAAACAACCGTCATGTAACTAACTAATAATGTAACAATATTTGTTCCAGTAATATTTGTCGGTATATATATAGAAGATAATTAGACTATGTAATAGCTTACCGTGATTTCCGAAGTTGGGAATTCGCTTTCAGATAAGGGAACAGGGGCATCTTCACGTGTATTTGGAGATTCAGCGGAACCTCCAGTATTTAAGTCTGATTGTTTTCGGGTAGGTGCTTCAGATGAATTTCTGTTCAAAAGGAGAAAAAGAAACCGTGTGTAATTAAATAAGCTAGACTGTTATAGGTGATGAATATATACGTATTCCAGATTTTGAAATATGCTTACCTTTCCTTGTTTTTTCGTCTCAGTATTGAGAGGCGTAGAACGATCTGCTGAATCACGGGAAGTATGAGCTGGATTGGACTTTACCAGCTACTTGCACCACACCTATTGGGGCTCGTTATGGTTGATTGGGACATCAGCGATACGACGAGTCTGCCGCGTACAGATTTGGAGATTAAACCTCTTACTTATTAGGACTGATTGGTTACTTCCTACGTGTAATCATATAAAGGAAGAAAACTGTATTGTAAAATAATAAACTAAATGGCTAGATTGCTATTAGTATATAGGAAATCATGTATATTAAATCACATACCGTCCATTGCCAATTCCCTCGCGATGTTGTCCAAGTACGTGGCTTTTCGTAACACTGACTGACGCTTCTGTCTCTGCTCTCGTTCTCATTATATTCCGGATTGAAGCTGTTACGTGCGCTCCGGAGTTTCGATATCAGTCGTTCTCTATAACAGGACATAATTGCATTCGATCCACCTCTGACTTTTTGACACTTTGACCCTTTTGTTGACACTGTATTGAAATAAATATAAGTATATATTTATATATAATATATATATAATATATATAAAATTTATTCATATAATAATATTATAATATATATATAATAATATATTATAATATAATATATATTTATATAGTATATAATATATATATATAATTATCTATTGTAAATAAACATCTATGATATAAATAACGCGTAAGAAACTTACTCTAGGTTGAATCCTATTATCAATAGCTTGCGGATTAAGAAATAAGTTCATCTTTCTCTCAGTTTCAAGTAGAGCTCGCACACATTCCTCATCATTATCCGTGGATATATCAAGATCAACTTCATTAGTGTTCACTGTTTCAGGTCGTAGAGGTATTTCGTTCTCGGTCTGTCTAAGCACCTTACGCTGCAAAATAAAGGTGAAATAATATATATATATATATATTTATATATATATACTATATATATATATATATATATGATATAGATATTATATATCATATATTTATATATATATATTATTTATATATATATACTATATAATATATATATATTATATCTTATATTATAAATATAATAATAAAAATTTGACGTCATTTACCCTTTTGCAAGGCAGGGCTGTATTCTGTCTTCGTTCATCATCAGCTTCGACTGCCTTTCATAGGCCCGCACAGCTTCTACTAATTCCACCTCTTCGACTACTTCCACGAGTACGGGAGACTCAGCACAGTTTTCTCCCACTTCTACCACTAACGACGGCTTAAACCCCTTTTTTGATTTTTGCAGGCATATTTTCGTTGTTCTTCTTCCTACAATTCCTTCAGCTGGGGTGTAAAACACCTGAAACACGAAATGACATATATATATATATTAATATATATATAATATATAATATCTTAGTATATATAATATCTTATATATATATATATATATTATATATATTTATATTAATATAAATATCCAAAATATATATATATCTTTATAAATGCCTTAAATTTTAAAATAAATTATTATATTAATTAAGAATTAATTTATATAAACATTATTATTACATTGGAGCGTATGTAATTCACAGCCAATACGATGCAGCCCCTGAAACACACTGAATAAATTTGCCTTGACGTCTAGGTTTTTTATACGTCACATTTTAGCTCTGAGGGCGTGTATTTTAAGCCTAATAGGTAACCCACTGTACAGGAATGCTCGTAAAGGTTAACTAGTACTCTTTAAAGTTTACATATGTATTTCAAATGAACAATGTCTTAAATCTAATATATATATATATATATATATATTTACGAACGTTTACTTGATTATTTATTATTAATATTATATATACAGGAAATATTATTATGCGCTATAGTTTCTTTTTAAAATAGACGGAATACGTTGAGGAATCATACACTGAAACGCAATTATAAAAATATTCTTTTATTGAGTAAAATTACATCATTTTAGAATTTCCTGAACAATAATAAAATCGTTGAGTATTGGGTTTTTAGCTGAGAATACATTAACGAGATCTTCAAGAGGGCGATTTTTAAGTAATCCTTGTAAAAAGTAAACGGCATAGAGTCCACATAGCTGTGACGAGTATGATTGTATCGGAAACGTTAAGGTTTTCATATAGCTTGAATTATTGTTTCTTAGGAATTGCTTTATATAAGGGGCTGAATATATATTCGATTGATGCAGGGAATCAACTAGAATCATACAGTTTTCATCAAGTTTGTATAGTACAGCCCAATCCCTGAGCAGTTTCCCATCTAGGTGAAGTGTTAAATATCAGCCCTTCGTTTACTCTTATTTTTATATCTTCTAATTCATTACTGGCATACGTATGCTTGAAACCCCTTACTGATGTCAGTAATACGCCAAGTTCGGTCTCGTTCATGTTTAACCGGTTAGAAGCACGTTTCTAACTCTGTCTAGTTCAATGAGACTCTGGTATTCCATATAAACCAAGACTGAAACAGGAACCTGTAAGCTCGATGCAAAATTTAAATTCAGTCCTAAGGATCCACTCGTTACAGCGCTTAAATGAGTAGAGGCAGACGAAGAAAGATCGGGCGTTAGTTCATAAGCATATAAATTAGAATTGTCAACGTAATCTTGTAGTGTAATTCCCGTTCCTGAATCACTACACTGCACAGTTTGAGCTATCAAATCGTAGAAAGGCCGAGAACACAACGACTCATAGGGAATGGTGCTATAAGACGTTTCGTAATCCCTACCGTGTGAATGCCCATCGATTTGAAGACTGATCCGTTTTAAATTGAAATGTTGGAATTTAAAGGTTGGCTTTTTATACTTGCCTGTTACAGCTGTATGCTCAAGCATACCTACTACAACTTTCAGCGGTGAGTAGCATTAACAATGTTGGGGATATTAATATTTGATAAACCAGGTGTAAAGTTAAAAATCTTTGTCTCCACCCGTATCAATGGGTACTTTGCGGTTGAGGAAAGAAGTGATTTTTCAATTTCAAGATGTCTGTTAGCTGTGAGTTTCACTTTGCGTACATAAATATAGGTCTCCAACAATTTGAAAATTGGGGATGGTGGAGTACTCGTAGCACCACTTTTAGTGTGTACTTTCAAAGCAAACTGTGGTGCAGCCCTAGTCAATTTCAACTTAAGTTCCACACCTGGGAGTAGAAGTCGCTCCTGATTAAGTAGATCTCCCATTAGTCGGCCGTAAAATTCGTAGGTGTTACTTGGAGATTTCGCAGCCCTGTCAATATGCTTATCTACATCTTTAAAGCTGTAGAACCCACAGGACTGCAGGTGGGATTGTTTCGCATCTTCACTAAAGTTTAAAAGATTGTTGATGTAGCATTTGTAGGGTATAAGGCTGTAGCTGAATTAACAGGTGTTTCATTAAGGAATATTTCCAACTGGCTGAACGCTGTATACAAGAAGTTACTCTCAGTGTAAACGACATGATCATCGGATGTAGGTAGGTCGCTTCCGTCTTCTGATAAAAGTTTCACTTTCAAGTATAAATGGATGTCACAGGGATCGATGTAAAAGTCCCCCGAACCAGTTACTATAAACTCTAAAGGTGCATCGCTATTGGTAATCGAGTGAGTGGGATTGATAGATACGTAATTGCTATTAATCAGACTAACTTGAGTTGGCGGAACATTAAAAAGATTTAATTCTGATTTACAACAGCCATCAGACGCACTGGTTAAGAAATGCATCCTGTCGGTTCAAAAGCTTTCCTAAGAATGAATAGAATATAATATCACACCTCTTATATACTCTACCTAGATAAGGTTATATATATTCTGATGAGCCCTCAGTTCCATTGTAACCTTTAGGCTAGTAAGAAGTGTTATCGATTCTTCGTGTAAAGAACCTTGCTATTTTACTGTGTTCATCATGCTCAGAGCTAGCCGTTTCACCTCTATACACGACATTGTACAGTGGGAGGAAATTCTTCCAGCCTATGGAGTCAATTGTTTATAAAAGAAATCCCGATGGCAGTGACTTTTACACGTGTACTAGTTCCCATGCAAACTACAGTAGCCGAAGGGTATTTATGAATACAGAAGAACTACTTAATGTATGTTTACAGGCCGAAACATTCATTTCGCAGTGTAGTAATCCAACGGCCAGTTTATTCGGGACAAAAGTAGTTATCAGCCAGAGTGTAACGAGGAAACCTAAACAACTCACTATCGAGTTTTCAAAGAAACATAACATAACCAGAATGGAGGTACGAGTATGGAGAAGCGTATAACTCGTGTACATTTAAACGCACCCGTTACGGTTTCTTTATTACAGGAATACAGCAGTTGAAGTATATGACCAAGATTCGCAAGAGGGTGTTATTACAGAGTGCAAGGGCTGACATGTTGAGTAATCACGTAAATACGGCCCATTATATGCTGTATGAGGAGGAATACTACACATTTAAGAAAATGCTTGCGGGTAACTCTGAAGATATTATTGAATACTTCTTGAGATCCATAGACATGTATAAATTTATTTCAATGTTTAAAAAACAATGGTGTGATTCTATTTACACTGATGGTCCAGAAAATAAACATGCTATGATTTCTATACGTGATCTTTTCACATATATATTAGGAGATGGCGCGCATGTACTAAGAGAATACCTATTGGAAAACGATCTGAACGAGTGGCATATTTGTAAAGCCTTCGCAAGAGTAAGTTTGAAATAAGCATAGAATGAACCTTTAGGGTAAAGCTTAAATATATTTAAAAGGAAATCTATGTATACTACATCCTTACTGAACTAACAGATGTCAATCATGGAGGACGTGCATAAATTCATGTTCCGTACACCTGCAACATGTCTTATAGCCGGTCCAACTGGTTGCGGAAAAACATTTGCGATACTAAGATTATTAAGTGAATTAGAGATATTTGAAGAGCCACCTGTGAAAATAATAACGTATTTCAGTCGAAGTTTAACGAATATAAAAACCTTATTCATTTCCATGAAGGCATCTATGACGTAAAATCGTTAGAGAACATAAAAGGACATAAGGTAATAATACTGGATGACCTCATGCACAAGGTGAATATTGAGGTAGCCGAAACATTTACAGTTTATTCTCATCATCTAAATATCTCGGTGTTCTTTATTACCCAGAACATTTTTCACCAAAGTAAACATATGCGTAGTATCTCATTGAATACTCAGTACTTGATTCTTTTCGGACAGAGAAGGGACATGAGTCAGATCAACGTGCTAGCCAGTCAAATGTTCCCCCTTCAGAGGAAAGAGTTCTTAAAAGTATATAAAGAGGTTACTTCGAAGCCCCACGGTTATTTGATGTGTGAACTTCACCCTAAAAACACATACAGAGTGTTACTCCGCACAAACATTCTACCTTCCGAAATCGAAACTGTTTATATTCCTGAATAATGTTGATAAATTTATCGTTGATGAAAAATTATAAGAAACTTAGTAAAAAAGAAAAAGGGAAATTACTAAAAAACACTGCATTTGTAAACTGTGTCTGTGAGGTCTGCTTAAATATGGTAAAACAGGTCATACCATTGAAAACTGATCAGAAGAGAAAGTTACGTCGTCACAGCAACATCATTCGTAAACTTGTCCGCAAAGTTAAGACGCATAAGAATTTAAAGCATAAAAAGAAACTGTTACAACAGGGCGGCGGGGTTTTCCTTCCATTACTCTTCTCCGTAGTTGGCCCTTTGTTGTCTAAACTGCTAACAGGGAATCACGCGTAAGAATGAAGAAGGCTGTAATCCCATTCGAGCAGTATACAAAGCTCCAGGATAATTCTCTGATTATTCCTCAACCTCTTCCCGAAACATTACTCGATCCGCGAGTTGAACAGATACGTATTTTTGAAAAGGAATTAACAGAAATATTAACTTCAAAAGTTAATGTAGACGAGAAAAGGATGAAATATCAGGAAATATTACAAAAATTATTAGAAGTCAAAGACAAGTATACAGGAATGCATCCTATTTCAAATGCAGTTTCACAAAGGGACTATGAAAGAAAGGATTTTAAAAAGGTTTTAGAAAACAGCTTGCCAGCTACATTGAAGAATAAAGGAAACGCATTATATGATACTTTAAAAGATCAGTTAAATTGGAACGAATTGGGACAGATTGTAGTAAATGATCAACCCCTTCAAGGTTCAAATATAGTAGACTTGGTCTCAGACTTAGCTCGGGATTGGAAAAAGAAGCCTATACCAGGATGGGATGTCATTAAACGCGAGTTACAGGGTATTAATTTTCCACGCAGCTTAATTCATAATAAGCAGAGGCTACAGGATTGGGATAATCAGCCATCGGTATCCGAGCCTGTAGGTCCTAATGAACGCCCTTACAAGGGAATATTACATCGTAAGAGCAAAACAATAAGTAGTCCACAAAAAAAGGGAAATGAATTAGCGCGAAACTGGCTAAGAATGTAATATACATTACGATATTTGAATACAAAGATACAACTGTGTCACTCTCATCATAAAAAATGCAGAAACAGAATCGTGCAAGGATATACAGGAATACACAGGATCATTCTTGTATATACAAGAACGACGTTAACTCAATTAGGCCTAAAAGTGTAACTCCGCCTCTTATGTTTCACCATCATAACTCTTAAGCCTAATCAGATGATTGGTTGATGGAACGTAAGACAGTAAAAGGGGGCGGAGCTATATAAGCTCCGCCCACCTCTTATTCATGTATATAAACCCGCTTACTCTAACAACCGATATATTTGTATTCCTGCCTTCCAATGGTTAGTAGTTGTGTTACGACCGAAATGGCGTGTCTAGTTAGAAATATCACGGTCAGTGAGTTATCGTCTTGGTCTGTGGTGCATCAGCATTGCGCTATTATCTTGCGTTTTAGACGAAGGCCATCAGGTGACCGTTACATCACCTGCTTAGCTCCCTTACCTGGCTATAATAAGCCGCTATTCATCTCGGTTGAAAGTCTCAGTATCATCATGGAAGCTGTTTCGGACTGGGTATCCAAAGACTACATAAACCTCAGTTTGTTAAATGAATGGGCATTATCTGTATCACAGGGTGGTCCTGACGATCACAAACGTTTAACCTTGGTTTTTTCCTTACACGAAAACATTCCGAGGATACATATAGGCTGTTGGCTTCGACGTAATGCGTCATCTGTTTTCTCATCAAGTGCACATGCCGTAACAATAAGTGGTAAAGAAGACATCGAGTTGTTCCTAAAGATGAACGAAGAATTCCTACATAGATTAGAAGATACGAATACCTTGGAGGACCTCATACACACAGCGTATCGATTGGTTTACGGTATCTATAGTGATAGTTTTATGTTTAACTCTAACAACGTTGCTAAGATGATGGAGGTTGTCGACCTTAGTCGTTTTACTCATGTATGGAACGAGGAAATGACCGGTGAACGATGTAAAAATCATACTCTGAAGATTTCAGCTGCAGAAATGTACTCCTTCATTAAGGGGGAGGGAAAGGTAGGCTTAGATTCCTACATCGAAACGACGCAGGCAATTCTCGATGCATTAAAGTAATTATTATTACTGTAAATATTACTACCTCTGTGTAAATATTACCGTAGCATTGTAAATAAAATGTTTTTATATTTTTACATTTCCTTATCCTTTTTATTTTTTGGGTCCCTGTGCCTATAACATATATATATATATATACTATATATATATATATATCTCTCTCTATAATATATAAAGTAATACTAATAATATGTATATATATATATATATATATATATATATATATATATATATATATATAATATAATAATATATATATATATATATATAATATATAACTAAATATATAATATAATATATATATATATATATATATATATATATTTATTTTTATTATTTATTTATTTAATTTTTATTTTTTATTTATTTTTTTTTTATTTTACATTATTATTTTATTTTTTTAATTAAAATGCTCACATTTATATATTTTTTTTGTTTTATTATTTATTTATATTTTATTATCTTATTATTCTATTTTTATTATTTATTTTTAATATTTTTAATATTTTATTTATATATATATATATATATATATATATATATATCTTCTTTTCATAACTCTTAATAATATAATATATATATATATATATATATATTATATAACTATATATACTCTATATATGGCGTTTACATATTGATCAGTAGCTAGCATGGGTGCGAAGGAGTGGTGATAAACATTCTTTAACCTAGAGGGGAGCAAATAGTTTTGGGGTTTCACTAAATTCTAACGTAAGATATCTGTGTGAGAAAAAGAGCTAATAAAATATCAGAGGGGAAGAGGCATTTACTCTACATAAACGTGAAAAAAATTTCCTACCCGGAAAACCATAGCCTCCCCAGGTCGATAGTGTGTGGCAGTTAGATTTAACGGAAATGATTAAATATAGTTCTTATAATAACGGGTTTCAATACATACTTTTTACTATTGATGTATACTCTAGATACCTATGGTTGAAACCCTTAAAAGATAAAAGATCAGTTATGCTGTACTTGAAATTATAGAGGACGAACGGAGAACACCTAAATCATTCTGGACAGATTCAGGAATGGAATTCAAGGGTCGAGAGTTTCAGGAGCTGACTTGGGAATATGGTATAAGCTATTACAATACATTTTCCGTAAACAAAGCGGCTATAGTTGAAAGAGTCCAACGTACTATTAAAGAACGCATGCATAGGTATTTTACTAAGATGAACACTTTTAAATATATTGATATACTGGACGATCTGGCTTATTCTTATAACAGGACTTACCATAGAACTATAAAGTCAACTCCTTTAGAAATGTCAAAAACGAGAGGTTATACATCGTATAGGGGTGAAAAAGAAAACAAAATAAAAGATAATTCAGGAATAAAGGTAAACGATTATGTAAGAGTATCTCGAACAGCAGAAAGATTCAGAAAGGGTTATGAAGCCGGTTGGACTACGGAAGTTTTTAAAGTTCACAATATCCGACCACTAAGCCGTGACAGTTTAAAGCTATATTATCTGGAGGATTTAGATGGTGAAAAAAATAAAAGGAGGGTTCTATGCAGGAAATACAAAAAGTCAGGTTCAATCCAATAAAAAATAAAATTGAAAAAATATTAGGTACAAAAGGTAAAGGAAAAAATAAACAGGTACTGGTGAAATGGCTTGGGTATCCTGCTAAGTTTAATACTTATATAAAAGCAAGTGAAGTTAAGAATCATTAAGCAGTTGATATTATAATCATGGAGAGTATAGATCACTTTTATTTAACTCTACCATCTTCAGCGTCTCTGGATTTACATCCTGATAATAATCTCGCTGATTTCACAACTGAATTAGTTAACCATGTTTACCTTGAACGATCAGCTTATGAGGTGGGATTATGTGAAATGATATTAAATACGGACGTAGAAAATTTACCACCGGATCTATTCTGGATGGCAGTGTACAGAAGTGTAGAATGTGTTGAAACTATATTACAAGTGGAAGGTACCCGTTTTCTGAAAAGGACTACAATTGCCAAAAAGCTGAATACGGCCACATTTGCTACAAAAGAATACTTCATTGAAGAATTTACTTTGCGGAGGTCATATTTTAAATCAGTACCTGCTATTTTTAGTCATTTAAACGTTCTCTTTGATATGAGTATTATGTGCAAGGATTTGATATACAAAACTGATATGCGAACCAATGAAGATAAAGTAATAATATCTTTAAGATCAAAAGCAAGTGTAAACCTGCGAGACCGTGATACGTTTTTTCTCGAGCGATCACAATGGCAAAGAAAACATATTCGTAAAAGGTTTGGTGAACTGGATATACTTCATGATATCCCTACTATGTTGAAGAGAGTTATACTATCTGTGGAGAATAAACCCTTAACTTGGCATGAGCAAAAAGATGACGCAGATCGAGTGCTACATTATACATGTACGCCATCCGAGATGCTCAGTCGACCTGGTATGGCTTACATCTACACCGATCTTGTTTCACATCAGTATGTAGGTAACGTTACAGCCCCTTTGTTACGCGTTGTCCACCTTACTGATAAGGTGATCACCTTTCCGAATGTTCATTACCTTCCTCTAAGTAAATCCGAAATTTGCTCTATAAGGGTATACATTAAAGACGTAGAGGGGAATGCATACCGCTTTACACCGGGCAGTTTAATATGTAAAATGCACGTACGGCGGAAAAGGTATTACTAGACTTTATACGTGAAGACACTATATCGAACTTGTGAGGTACGGTTGCATCTATTTAAATCAGTGTATAGTTGGTTTCCGTTCATTCAATAACTATCTCTTATACTGCAAAGTTTAGTTAAAAGAAATCCTCTAGTTGTTGAAAATGAGGGCTGAGAGGTACTTTGTTGGCTCTAGAATCCAACGCGGGTATGGCGTATCTGGATTTTTTGCACGTCTTTTGAGAGGTGCAATGCCTCTTTTGAAACGCAGCGGGATCTATATAGGTAAAAAAGCTGTAAAGGCTGGTATAGAAACTTTGAACGATATCGCCACAGGGGAGGATGCAAAGTTATCTTTGAAACGTAGACTAGCAGACGCTTCCGACGTTATGTTAAATGACGTTAAACGGAAAATCAGGAAAAAAATGACAGGTCAGGGCTTAAAGAGAAGAAAAAGGTCAAGGTCAGTCAAGGTCAAGACCAAAAAAGTTAAAAAACATTCACGACCAATAACGAAGAAAAAGAAAACGAAGAAGCGGAAACGGAAGAACGCTTCGGGTTATGACACGAAAAGCATGACGAAAAAGAAGCGTAAGATACGTAAAAAACGCAAAGGAAAAACACATAAACGTAAAAATCAAAGGGATATTTTTTCATTGTAAATAATAAAACTTAAAATTAAATAAAATAAAATAATTTAATTACAAGAAGACCTTAACGTTTCCGGTACAATCATTCTCGTCACAGCTACGTGGACTCTATGCCGTTTACTTAAAAAGAGCCCTCTTGAAGATCTCGTTAATGTATTCTCAACTAGAAATCCCATACTCAACGATTTTATTATTGTTCAGGAAATTCTAAAAATGATGTAATTTTACTCAATAAAAGAATATTTTTATAATAGCGTTTCAATGTATGATTCCTCATTGTATTCCCTTTATTTTAAAAGAAAACTATAGCGTATAATAATATTTACTATATATATATATATATATATATATATATATATATATATATATATATATATATATATATATATATATATATATATATATATATATATATATATATATATAATATAAATATATATATATATATATAATAATATATATATATATATATATATATAATTATTTTTGTAGTCTTATTAAACTATATATATATATATATATATATATATATATATATATATATATATATATATATATATATATATATATATATATATATATATATATATATATATGTAATATATATATATATAATATATATATGAAGAAGAATCTGTTTATATATAATACAGATTCAATAAGCCGTGCAAAATCATTCAATCATTTAAACGAAAAATTCAAAGGGATATTTTTTCACTTTAACTACTACAGGAAATTTTTTAACTAATGTAAATAATTAAAATGATAAGCCTTCAACGCTCAAACTTATATATATATATATATATATTTAACTAATATATATTTATATATATATATATATATATATATATATATATATATATATATATATATATATATATATATATATATATATATATATATATGTAACTAAAAATATCTATATTTACTGAAACAACATCTACTAATAGCAATAAATAAAAATAAAAATAAAAATAAATAAAATAAAATAAAAATAAATAAAAATAAAAATAAATAACATAATAAATAAAATAATAAAAATAAAATAAATAACATAACATAATAAATAAAATAATAAAATAATAATCCTTTAACGATCAAACTCTCATGACAGTTCCTATCTATGCTTTATATATATATATATATATATATATATATATATATATATAATATATATATATAATAATATATATATATATATATATATATATATATATATATATATATATATATATATATATATATAAAAGTAACATTTAATAATAAAAAATAAATAAATAAATAAAATAAAAATAAAAATAAATAAAATAAAATAAATAAATAAAAATAAAAATAAAAATAAAAATAAAAAAAATAAAAAATAAATGATAATAAAAATAATAAAATAAAATAAATAACATAACATAAATAAATAAATAATAATCGGTATCAATTGACAGACGTGGATAAACTAAATAATGCTTATGTAACCAATAACATATATAACTAGCAATAACATATATATATATATATATATATATATATATATATATATATATATATATATATATATATATATATATATATCCTTCTATATATACTAATATATATATATATATATATATATATATATATATAAAGTAACATTTAATAATAAAAAATAAATAAATAAAATAAATAAAAATAAATAAAATAAAATAAATAAAGAAGTAATAAATAAATAAAATAAATAAATAAAAATAATAAAAATAAAAAATAAATAACATAACATAATAAAAATAATAAAATAATAATCCTTTAACGATCAAACCCTCTTTCATTCCTAAATAATACTTATATATATATATATATATATATATATATATATATATATATATATATATATATATATATATATATATATATATATATATATATATATAAAAAGAAATAAAAAAAAATAAAAAAAATAAATAAAAAAATAAAATAAAAATAAAAATAAATAAAATAAAATAAATAAATAAAAATAAAAATAAAAATAAATAAAATAAAATAAATAAATAAAAATAAATATAAATAAAAATAAAAATAAAAATAAATAAAATAAAATAAATAAATAAAAATAAATATAAATAAAAATAAAAATAAAAATAAATAAAATAAAATAAATAAATAAAAATAAATATAAATAAAAATAAAAATAAAAATAAATAATATATAATAATAATAATATTAATAATTTATAAAATATTTATAAATAATTTTATGCATATTCTCTATATATACACTAATATATATATATATATATATATATTTAAATAAAAATAATTTAATAAGACTTACTTTTTTTTTTTCGGAAACTTACTCGAGAAATATATATATATATATATATATATATATATATATATATATATATATATATATATAATCATATATATATATATATATATATATATATATATATATATATATATATATATATATACTTAAATAATATAATAAGACTTTCACTTTTTATTTTTAGAAACTTACTCGAAATATATATATATATATATATATATATATATATATATATATATATATATATATATATATATATATATCACTCTTTTTTTTTTATATATATAACTATATAATAATAATATATATATATATATATATACTTAAATAAAATAATTTAATAACACTTGCCTTTTTCAATTTAGAAACTTGCTCGAAATAATATATATATATATATATATATATATATATATATATATATATATATATATATATATATATATATATATATATATATATATATATATATTTAAATAAAAATAATTTAATAAGACTTGCACTTTTTTCATTTTTAGAAACTTACTCGAAATATATATATATATATATATATATATATATATATATATATATATATATATATATATATATATATATATATATATATATATATATATATATATATATATATATATATATATATATATATATATATATATATATATATATATATAAAATAACGACATATATATATATATATATATATATATATATAGTGAAGCTTACCTAATATTCACTAATGTGATCTTGAATAGCAGCTAACTTTTTTCACTGTGAAGTAAAACACTTTTGATGATGAAGGTCAAGCGGAGCCCTCTTTTATACCTTACATGGAGAACTGTGGGCGGTCTGTCAGCATCCAATAACATCCTCTTTTGGGCGGTCTTGAGAGCTTTACATCGAATAATCCCCATCCAGGGTAAACAGATAAAAGTATTTTATAACTAGAAAATATCAGCGAATTTATCTTCGGATTATCGAAATAATTAATTCATTGGGTTACCTTTTTGAAAAAAGGTATAGGTAATATATTTTAAATAATGAAAGACAAATAAACACAGCAACGTTTTCGGAGTAATCCCGAAAGGTTAGCATTATCTGCCTCAAAAGATCAAACTACCCATGGGCTAATTAAAATTCGCCTAAACAAACTTCAACCAGAAATAATTTTGCATAAATTACTTCATGAAGAGGATTAGGTTAATATTTTTTAATTAAAATTCGCCCAAATAAACAAGTAAATATAAACATGGGTTTAACGTTGTAATCCAAAAAGGTTTTAAAAGCATGAGAAAATTTATGCGTATCTTTTCGATAGATAGTCGACCCTGATTACTTGACCCTAAGCTCTCATAAATACATAAAATAAACTTCGTACCGAAATAATTTTGCATAAATTACTTCTTAAAGAAGAATAAGGTAATATTTTTGTAATTAACGAAAGATAAATAAGCATATCAGGACTATTACCGTAATCCGAAAAGGTCAGATGGGCGAAACTGATTAGTTGACCTTAAGTTAATTAAACTTACATGGTTAAGCGTAGCCCTGCTGACCGTCGGTAGTACCTCTGTTAATTATCAAGGTTCCTAAATAAATATTATTCAGGGCTGAAAGATAGGATTTTAAGATGGTATCTGGAGAGGTCATCAGAATAAATTACTGAAATGTCAATTTTAATTAACATTTTTTACTAAATAAATAACATCCGTGAATGACCTTATACGGTTAAGTATGAATAAATTAATGTAATCTCAATTCTCTTTTTCTTATCTGTAATCCCCTAAGTCCAACCTTAATAGAAGCAAGTACTCTCATACGCCAGTTCTATTTTAGGAGGCGGAGGAAGTGAAGAACCAGGACTTGCGCAAAAAAGATGCGCCCGCAAACGAAACTCTCTCTCTCTCTCTCTCTCTCTCTCTCTCTCTCTCTCTCTCTCTCTCTCTCTCTCTCTCTCTCTCTCTCTCTCTATATATATATATATATATATATATATATATATATATATATATATATATATATATATATATATATATATATATATATATATAGAAAAACATAAAAAACATTTTTTGTCATTAAATTCTCTCTATCCTATATATATATATATATATATATATATATATATATATATATATATATATATATATATATATATATATATATATATATAATACTGCTAACTGCCTATATATATATATATATATATATATATATATATATATATATATATATATAGGATCAGAGTTTGAGTAACAACGTAAGAAGTACCTAGGGATGTTCTATTAGTGTTCTATAGGTATTAGATGAGTGCCAGGTGAGTGCCAGGTGAGTGCCAAGTGAGTGCCAATGAGTGCCAATGAGTGCCAAGTGAGTGCCAATGAATGCCAAAGTGAGTGCCACATAGTGCCAAGTTAGTGCCACATA
>JABUQX010010647.1:52500-55371 GCA_015478945.1 Trachelipus rathkii
TTTGTTTATTTATAATATACTTCTTTGAAAAAGGTTCCAGCTTAGAGGACAGCTCAAAATATATAATTTAATTTAAGTATAAATGTAGTATATTTCTCTCAACTGAATCTCTCTTAACTTTCAATAAAGGCCCTCCCATACTGATATATATATATATATATATATATATATATATATATATATATATATATATATATATATATATATATATATATATATATATTCTTCTCATAATAACTCTGCTGTATATATATATATGTAATATATATATATATATTCAATATATATATATATATATATATATAATATAATAATATATATATATATATAATAATAATAATATAATATATATATATATATATATATATATATATATATATAACAACATAATATATAATCAGTATGTATGTATGTAATATATATGCTCTATATATCATCCTTCTTCTTCTTTCTTTATATTATATATATATATATGTATATATATATATATATGTATATAATATACATAATAATAATAATATATATATAACCAATATATATATATATATATATTACTATATATATATATATATATGTATATAAATAATAAATAAATATAATAATAATAATAACAATATATATATATATACTATATATCTTTAATATATATATATAATAACAATAATATATATATATATTGCTATTAATATAATAATAACAATAATATATGTTATTGCGTATTCTAAACATAGGTATTCCCTGCATCGGTGCAAGGGATTGGTGTCAATCGCAGAATGTATGATTGGTACTCCTACGATTGTTCATGGGAAGAGTAAAATAGCAGAAGGGGGTTCCCAGCCCCAAGAGCCTTGCGAATATAATACTCATATTGACCAACTGCATCGAAGCCTCCACAAGTAGACCAAAAAATCATTTATAACAACAGCTTCTATATTTAAGTCCAGATTATTATTTTTTATTCATATGTAGAAAAGAACTGATGTGATAATTTTGCTCTTCCTCACCGAAATTATTTCAGACGCCACTTCATTGTCTATTTAAAATAAGTAATTTTTAAAAGAACTGGAATAAAAATTTTGTTACTCCCACTCTTCTCGATTTCGTTAAATAAATTAATTTTACTTAAGTATAAAATTTGATTTTAATTTCATATTTTTGTTTTAATAGAAATTTTTAAATATTTCATATATAAATTTTGATAAATTTGTTCGCTGATTCTAAATAATAATTTGGCCTTAAGTCATCAGGAACATCCTTCTTTCTCAAACAAAAATCTCTTAGAACTTTCTGATAATAGTCCTAATGAAGATTTCAGCCTTCTTTTTAATCTCTTCACTAGATCTTCTCTTTTATATTCTTTTTCTTTCCCTTCTGTTTTGTACATCCAACTCCGACTGACGGTCAGCAATGCTGCTCTCCTTATTAACATATATATATATATATATACATATATACATACTATATATATATATATACTACTCTTCATAACTATAACTATATATATATATAATATATATATATATATATACTATAACATCTCTTTCTGTATATATATATATGCTATATAATGATAAAAGACACTTTAAAATATTAATAAAAAAAAAAGTTTAAATCTATATAATAACGTAACCTAACATAACCTTACTTAGCATATCATAACCTTATTTAACGTTATTTGTTTTTTATAATTTATTTCATTGCATTGTTTTAAAAAAAAATAACGTGCTTCTGTCACCATTCGCACTCTTAGTGCATCCTGTTCGATAACGTAATTTATAAAAAAATAGACTTAAACTAATTGGGGCTTGAGATGGCAGGCCAAAATATATATATTAACTATTTATATATATATATATATATATATATATATATATATAATAATAATATATATATATATATAAAGATATATCTATACTCACATTTATACTCACTAATCCTATGTAAAGCTGCTACATTTCTATATCATATATATATATATATATATATATATATATATATATATATATATATATATATAGCGCTCCTAGCTCAGTGGTAGAGCACTCGCTTAGCAAGCGAGGGGGCCCAGGTTCGAGACTGGGTTGGAGCGAGAGAATGTGAGCTATTCTCTATTAACTCTAGCTTCGTCCCACTCAGACGTTAATAAGTACATTTGTGGTGTGCTTTGCTACAAATGGGAATAAATCGCGGCGTCCGCGATAGGCCTGGCCAGCCAGCGGATTGGTCGTTAGGCCCGTGTTCCCAAGGACCTTTCTCGAAGGGTCCGACTGACAGGACGAAAGTCCTTACTGGGGGTTGAAGATTAAAGAAAAAGAAATATATATATATATATATATATATATATATATATATATATATATATATATATATATATATATATATATATATATATATATATATATATATATATATATATATATATATATATATATATTATATATATATATATATATATATATAATGTAGCTTAGTCGTCTGTTGGTTGGAATCATTAGGTGATAGATAGCCATGTGCCAAGGTCGAAGGTTGCTATTAAAAATTTGTGTTTTTATTTGTCGTTAGCGAATGGAACTATAGGATTTAAGCCTTCGCTGAGTACCTCGTTATATTTAACCTTTAATCCTGATTGTATATTTATACATCTAAATTTGAAGGAATCCTTATTTGTCGCTTAGGAGCTAATTTTTATTAATGCTCTGTGTCTTTTATAAGGTTTATATATTGCTTTTATAAAGTCATATATAAATAAGTATAAATACTAAATTTAAGGTAAACCACGTTATAAAGTGTAGACACTAAATATATATATATATATATATATATATATATATATATATACTATATATATATATATATATATATATATATATA
>JABUQX010010648.1:0-12722 GCA_015478945.1 Trachelipus rathkii
GTTTCGATCCGAAGAGAACCTTCACGATAGGACCATAAGAGAGAGAGAGAGAGAGAGAGAGAGAGAGAGAGAGAGAGAGATGAGAGAGAGAGAGAGAGAGAGAGAGAGAGAGATTTGTATGATATAATAGACCGTTTCGTTTTTAAGATTTAGCCATGTTTCACATCGAAACTATCTAAGTATTGAGATGTTTATAGAGTATATTGAGTGATCTTTTAATCTCCTGACTGAGTATCAAGATTTATATATATATATATAGCGTAGAGTATATTGAGAACATGTTTTTATATTTTTCTGTAGTTATATATATATATATATATATATATATATACACTTATATATATGTTGGATGATATTTATAAATATTGGGAGAGAGGTAATTTACAAAAGATGGGTAAATTATATTGAATAAGTGCTATTGCAATAACAATTGTAATTATAATAATACTAATTGTAACAATACTTTTCATTTACGCAAATTATTTATTTTTTATTTTAAAATAACATTTTGAATTTTTTAAAATTTTATGTCATTGAATTCTTTCCTCCTAATCGATAGTTTATTTCATGTTACGAAATATCTTGTGCAAAAGTTTAAAAGGTAAGTCTGAAGACCTTTTGAGGTTGGTCTGAAGGTATTTGAAGGTATATCTGAAAGTATGTGAGGGCCTGTCTGAAGTTATTTTAAGGCATGTCTAGAACTTTTTAAGATATTCGTGAGAAAACTATTAAGGCATATTTTTAGCCATTTTAAGATATATCTAAAGTCATGTCTTAAGTCATTTAAGGAATGTCTTAAGATATTTGAAAGGATATCTGAAAATATGTGAAGGTCTGTCGGAAATTGTTTTAAGGCATCTCTGAGAACTTTTATATATTTACTTTTATATACTTTTAAGCAATGTCTGAGAAAATTTTAAGGCAAATCCTTAGGTATTTTAAGGTATGTCTGAAGGGATTTTAGGGAATTTAAGGCGTGACATGACTGACTGCATTTTAGGGCATATCTGAAAGTATGTGAGGAACGGTCTAATGTTATTTTAAAGCGAAATTATTAAGGTATGTCTGAGCAAATGTTAAGGCATTATATGGCATTTTAAGGTATCTCGGAAGGTACTTCAAGGCATATCTTAAGGCACTTGAAGGTATATTTGAAGACATTTTAAGGCATATTTTACGGCATTTTAAGGTAGGTCTGAAGGAACTTTTAAGGCATGTCTAAAGGCATTTCAAGGAATCTCTGAAGGTATTTTAAGGCATGTATTAAGGCATTTTAAGGTATGTTTGAAGATACTTTAAGGCATGTCTTAAGGCATTTGAAGGTATGTCTGAAGACATTTTAAGGCATGTTTTATAGCATCTTAAGGTATGGCTGAAGAGAGTTCTTAAGGAATTTGAAGGTATGTCTGAAGACATTTAAAGGTATCTTAAGGTATGTCTGAAGGCACTTTAAGGAGTCTTAAGGCATTTTCAGGTATTTCTTAAGGCACTTTAAGGCATGTTTAAACCTTTTGAAGGTATGTCTGAAGACATTTTGAGGCATTTCTTAAAGCATTTTAAGTTATGGCTGAAGGTACTTTACGGCATGTATTAAGGCATAAGAAGGTATCTCTGAAGACATTTAAAGCATGTCTTAAGGCATTTAAAGGCATGTCTGAAGGCATTTGAAGGTATGTCTGAATATATTTTAAAGCACGTCTAAAGCCATTTTAAGGTATGTTTGAAGGCACTTTAAAGCATGTCTTAAGGCATTTGAAAGTATATCTGAAGACATTTTAAGGCATTTTTTAAGGCATTTTAAGGTATGTCTGGAGGCACTTTAAGGCATGTTTTAAGGCATTTGGAGGTATGTCTGAAGATATTTTAAGTCATTTCTTAATGTAATTTAAAGTATGTCTGAAGGAACTTTAAGGCAAGTTTTAAGGTATTTAAAGGTATGTTTTTAGACATTTTAAGATATGGCTGGAGGCACTTTAAAGTATGTCTTAAGGCATTTGAAGGTATGTCTGAAGACATTTTAAGACATATCTTAAGGCATTTTAAAGTATGGCTGAACACATTTTAAGGCATTTGAAAGTAAATCTGAAGATATTTTAAAGCATGCCTTAATGCAGGGGTTCCCAAAGTGGGTGCCGCGAGCGTGTGCCAGGGGTGCCGGCACATTTTTTCAATTTTCACTAAAATTTTGGAGTTTAGTACAATTCGTTTTTATTATATGGCAACACCATTATTATGCATCGTCTACTACTCGTCGGCCATTTTGCTTGTAGTCACGTAGTGAGCTTTATCTCTTCAGGCAGGTTCATCTATGATGGAGAGAATTTCTAAAAATGAAAATGAAAATGCAACTGAAGCTTCATTTATTGTCAGTTTACATATTCCAAAAACTGGAAAACGCAAACTATTGCCGAGATTCATTATTTAAACCTTGCCTGAAGATGTTTTTAGTTGCATTTTAGGTTCAGATATGGCCAAGAACATTGATACTGTGCATATAAAATAACACTATAAGTATGAGAATTAATACAATTTCAGAGAAGTCAGTCGAGAAAGAACTTATAAAGAAGATTGAAAATGTGATTTTTTTGTTATTGCTTGATGAAAGTACCGACGTAGCGGGACTTGCAGTTCCTTCTTGTGTTTGTGAGGTACCCATTCGTAATGCAAATAGAAGAGGAACTTTTGTTTAAAGTGCTTGAGACTTAAACCACTGGCGACGAAATTTTCAATGCTATCTACAAATTTGTACACAGGAAAATGGTTTGAATGGAGCAAGTGTGTGGATATTTGCAGTGATGGAGGTCCGCAATGGTTGGAAAAACGAAAGGAGCGGTGTCTAGGAATGTGAAGCAAGTGGCAGAAAACGCCACCAGCAGCCACTCTGTCATACATCGGCATTCTCTGGCAAAAAGAAAGATGCCACAAGATTTTTAAAAGCCGTACTGATGATGCTGTGAAGATAATTAATCATAATCAGAGCCGCCCGAGCACGCCTTTTAAAACTTACTGCCGAAGATATGGATATGGATCACAGAAGTGTGGTGGCTTTCAAGGGGAAAGATTTAGCCAGACTGTTTAAACTAAACGATGCCTTGGTCACATTTACAGAGCAGCTCTTTTTTATTAAAAATTAACTGATGTCGATTGGCAGTTTAAATTGGGATACCTTCCGACATATTCGAAAAACTAATGAAATCACCACATCTCTCCAAGGGAAGGGATGAGCAGAATTAGACAAAATAAAAGGCATGCCCAAATTTTTTATTTTTTGAAGCGTGTGTTAAGAGCAGAGACATTCCAACTTTCCTCGGTTGCAAGAATTTGTCAAAACAGATGAGGTCCATCTTCAACAGAACTTCTCGAAATTATTACTGCCAACAAGGAAGGTTTTTAAAAGAACATTGTTGAGTATTTTCCCGATATTGATTCTGAGGATGCCTACAGCTGGAATGCAAACACATTTTCGTGTGACCCGAGACAAACCTACTGGGATGACAAATGGAGCTTTTCAAAATCGACATCAATGAAGACCGCACTTTGAAACTTAAATACCACGAAGGGGGCCAAGAAGAAGTTATGGATGCAAGTGTATGCAAAAAACAATGCTGTTGGCAAGATTGCATTAAAAAGACTTGTGGGTTTTATCCACTTACCTATGCGAGTCTGCATTCTCAATGTATGCTTACATAAAAAACAGATACAGGAGTAAACCTTCAGCGTCAAGTGATTTAAGTGTAAAATTGACAATTCCTTTAAACTTAAAGAAAATAAAGAAAAATTCATTAAAACCGTTTCATTCTTCACATTAGGAAATGAGCATTAAATTTTGTATTGTCTTTTCTTGTTTTCCTAAGACCTAGGACTAAGTACTCAAACCAATTTAAGCGTAGGTGTGCCGCGAATTTTTTTTAGCACAACAAGGGTGCCGCGGTGAAAAAAGTTTGGGAACCCCTGCCTTAAGGTATTTTAAGGTATGGCTGAAGGTACTATATGGAATGTCTTATAGCATCTTAAGGTATCTCTGAAGAAATGCATGTCTTAAGACGTTTTAAGGTATGGCTGAAGGCATGTCTTAAGGCATTTGAAGGTATGTCTGAAGAAAACATTTCAAGGCATGTCTTAAGTCACTTTAAGGTATGACTGAAGGCACTTTAAGGAATGCCTTATGGCATTTAAAGGTATGTCTGAGAACATTTTAACGCATATCTAAAGGCATTTTAAGGTATGGCTGAATGCATATCTTAAGGCATTTGAAAGTATACCTGAAGAGATTTTAAGTCATATCTTAAGGTATTTTAAGGTATGACCGAAGGTATTTTATGGCATGTCTTAAGGCATTTCAAGGTATGTCTGAAGACATTTTAAGGGATGTCTTCTGGCATTTTAAGGAATTGGTGAAGGCACTTTAAAGCATGTCTTAAAAAATTTTAATGTATGTCTGAAGGCATTTTAAGGCGTGTTTAAAGGCATTTTAAAGTATGGCTGAAGGCATGTCTTACGGCATTTGAAGGAATGTCTGAAAACATTTTATGTCATGTCTGAAGGCATTTTAAGGTATGTTTTAAGGCATTTAAATGTATGTATGAAGACATTTTAAGGCATATATTAAGGATTTAGAGTATTTTGAAGGCACTTTAAGGAATGTCTTAAGACATTTGAAGGTATGTCTGAAGACATTTTAGGGTAGATTTTAAGGCATATTAAGGTATGACTGAAGGCATGTCTTAAAGCATTCGAAAGTATGTCTGAAGAAATTTTAAAGCATGTATTAAGGTATTTCAAGGTATGTCTGAAGGCACTTTAAGGCATGTCTTAAGGCACTTTAAGGTATGTCTGAAGGCACTTTGAGACACGTCTTAAGTATTTTAAGGTATGTTTGAAGACATTATAAGGTCTGTCTTAAGGTATTTTATGGTATGCCTGAAGGCACTTTATGGAATGTCTTAAGGCATTTGAAAGTATGTCTGTATGCATTTTAAGGCATGTCTTAAGGTATTTTGAGGTTTTGGTGAGGGCACTTTAAGGCAAGTCATTTAAGGCATATGAAGGTATGTTTGAAGATATTTGAAGGTATGTCTGAAGACTTTTTAAGGCACATCTTAAGGCATTTTAAGGTATATCGGAAGGCACTTTATAGCATGTCTTAAAGCATTTGAAAGTACGTCTGAAGAAATTATAAGGCATGTCTTAATTCATTTTAAGGTATGGCTGAAGGAACTTTAATTCATGTTTTAAGGTATTTGAAGGAATGTCTTTAAGCATTCTAAGGCCTTTTAGAGAAAGGCTGAAGGTGCCTTAAGGCATGTCTTAAGGCATTTGAAGGTATGTCGGAAGACATTTTATGGAATGTTTAAAGGCATTTTAAGGTATGGCTGAAGACATTTTAAGGCATTTGAAGGCATGTCTGAAAAGATATTTTAAGGCATGTCTTAAGACATTTTAAAGTATGGCTAAAGGCACTTTAAGGCACGTCTTAAGGCATTTGAAGGCATGTCTGAAGATATTTAAAGGCATGTCTTAAGGTATTTTAAGCTATAACTAAAGGCACGTTATGGCATGTCTTAAGGCACTTGAAGGTATGTCTGCAGACATTTTAAGGCATGTCTTAAGGCATTTTAAGGTATGGCTGAAGACATTTTAAGGGATTTGAAGGTATGTCTGAAGACATTTTGAGGCATATCTTAAAAATTTTTAAGGTATTTGTGAAGGCACTTTAAGACATGTCTTAAGTCATTTGAAGATGTGTCGGAAGAAATTTTAAATCATGTCTTAAAACATTTTAAGGTATGGCTGAAATCATGTCTTAAGGCATTTGAAAGTATGTCTGAAGACATTTTAAGGCATGTCGTATGGCATTTTAAGGTAAGGCTGAAGGCACTTTAATGTATGTCTTAAGGCATTTGAAGGTATGTTTGAAGTCATTTTAAGGCATGTCTTAAGGCATTTTAAGGTATGGCTGAAGGAACGTCTTAAGGCATTTGAGGGTATGTCTGAAGACATTTTAAGGCATGTCCTAAAGCATTTTAAAGTATTGGTGAATGCACTTAAGGGCATGTCTAAAGGTATTTTAAGGTATGTCTGCAGACACTTTAAGGCATATCTTAAGACATTTGAAGGTATGTCTGAAGAGATTTTAAGGCAGGTCTTAGGGCATTTTAAGGTGTGGCTGAAGGCATGTCTTAAAGCACGTGAAAGTATGTCTGAAGATATTTTAAGGCATGTCTTAAAACATTTTCAGGTATTGGTGAAGGCACTTTAAGGCGTGTCTTTAGGCATTTGAAGGTATGTCTGAAGAAATATTAAGTAATGTCTAAAGACATTTTAAGGTATGGATGAAACTTTAAGGCATGTCTTAAGGCATTTGAAGGTATATCTGAAGACATTTTAAGGAATTTCTTAAGAAATTTTAAGACATTCCTGAAAGCACTTTAAGACATGGTTTAAGGCATTTGAGGGTATGTCTGAAGATATTTTAAGGCATATCATTAGGTATTTTAAGGTATGACTGAAGGCATGTCTTACAAAATTTAAAGGTATGTCTGAAGACATTTTATTGTATGTCTTAAGGCATTTTAAGGTATATCTGAAGGCACTGTAAGGCATGTCTGATGGCATTTTAAGGCCTGTCTTAAGATATTTGAAGGTATATCTGAAGATATTTTAAAGCATGTCTTAAGTTAGTTTAGGACATAGCTGAATGCATTTTAAGGCATCTCTTAAGGAATTTTAAGGTAAGGCGGAAGCCATGTCTTAAAGCATTAGAAAGTATGTCTGAGGACACTTTAAGGCATGTCCTAAGGCATTTTAAGATATTGCTGAAGGCACTTTAAGGCCTGTCTTAAGGCATTTGAAGGTTTGTCTGAAGATATTTTAAAACATGTCTGAAGGTATTTTATGGTATGGCTGAAGGGCCTTTATGGCTAGTCTTAAGACATTTGAAAGTATGTTTGAAGATGTTTTAAGCCATGTTTTCAGGAATTTTAAGGTATTGGTGGTGAAGGCACTAAAACATGTTTTATGCATGTCTTAAGAAATTTTAGGTCATGTCTAAAGGCATTTTAAGGTATGGCTGAATTCACTTTAAGGCATGTCTCAAGCCATTTGAAGGTATATCTGAAGACATTTTAAGTCATGTCATAAGGCTTTTTAAGGTATTTCTGAAGGCACTTTAAGGCATGTCTTAAGTCCTTTGGAGGTATGTCTGAAGACATTTTAAGCCATGTCTTAAGACATTTTAAAATATGTCTGAAGGCAGTTTAAGGCCTGTCTTAAGGCATTTGAAGGTATGTCTGACGAAATCTTAGGGCATGTCTTAAGGCATTTTAAGGTACGGCTGAAGGCATGTCTTAAGTCTTTTGAAGGTATGTCTGAAGACAGTTTAAGGCATGTCTTAAGGAATTATAAGTTATGTCTCAAGGCACTTTAAGACATGTCTAAAGGTATTTTAAGGTATGGCTGAAGGCACTTTAAGACCTGTGTTAAGATTTTTGAAGGTATATCTGAAGATATTTTAAGGCATGTCAATTTATTTTAAGGTATGGCTGAAGTCATTTTAAGGCATCTCTTAAGGTATTTTAAGATTTGGTTGAAGGCATCTCTTAAACCATTTTAAGGTATGGCTGAAGGCATGTCTTGAGGCATTTGAAAGTATGTCTGAAGACACTTTAAGGCATGTCTTAAGGCATTTAAAAGTATGTCTGAAGACACTTTAAGGCATGTCTTAAGGCATTTTAACGTATAGCTGAAGGCACTTTAAAGCCTGTCTTAATGCATTTGAAGGTATGTCTGAAGATATTTTAAAACATGTCTTAAAGTATGGCTGATGGCACTTTATGGCATGTCTTAAGACATTTGAAAGTATATTTAACGACATTTTATGGCATGTCTTATGACATTTTAAGGAATTTTGAAGGCATTTTAAGGCATGTCTTTAAATATGTCTGAAGAAGTTTTAAGACATGTCTAAAGGCATTTTAAAGTATGGATGATTTCACTTTAAGGCATGTCTTAAGGCATTTGAAGGTATATATGAAGGCATTTTAAGTCATGTCTTAAGGAATTTTAAGGTATGTCTGAAGACACTTTAAGGCATGTCTTAAATTATTTGAAGGTATGTTTGATGACATTTTAGGCCATGTCTTAAGACATTTTAAAGTATGACTGAAGGAACTTTAAGGCATGTCTGAAAGCATTTCAAGGTATGTCTGAAGACATTTTAAGCCATGTCTCAAAACATTTTAAAGTATGTCTGAAGGCACTTTAAGGCATGTCTTAAGGTATTTGAGGATATGTCTGAACACATTTTAAGCCACGTCAAGGCATTTTAAGGTATGTCTGAAGGTATTTTAATGCATATCTTAAGACATTTGAAGGTATGTCTGAAGACATTTTAAGGCGTCTTTAGGGATTTGAAGGTATGTCTGAAGACATTTTAAGGCATTTGAAGGTATGTCTGAAGACATTTTAAGGTATGTCTTTAGGCATTTTAAGGTATGGCCGAATGCACTTTAAGCCATGTCTTAAGGCATTTGAAGGTATGTCTGAATACATTTAAGGTATGTCTGAAGGCACTTTAAGGCATGTCTGATGGCATTTTAAGGTATGGCTGAAGGCACTTTAAGGCCTGTGTTAACACATTTGAAGGTATGTCTGAAGATATTTTAAGGCATGTTTTAAGTTATTTTAGGTTATGGCTGAAGGCATTTTAAGGTATCTTTTAAGGAATTTTATAGTATGACTGAAGGCATGTCATAAAACATTTTAAGGTATGGCTGAAGGCATGTCTTAAGGCATTTGAAAGTATGTCTGAAGAAACTTTAGGGTATGTTTTAAGGCAATTTAAGGTATAACTGAAGGCATTTCTTATGGCATTTAACGGTATGTGTGAAGACATTGTAAGCCATTTGAAGGTATGTCTGAAGACATTTTAAGGTATGTCTTAAATCATTTTAAGGTAAGTCTGAATTCATGTCTTAAGACATTTTAAGGTATAGCCGAAGGCACTTTAAGGCGTGTCTTAAGGCCTATGGAGGTATGTCTGAAGCCATTTTAAGGCATGTCTTAAGACATTTTAAGGTGTGTCTGAAGGCATTTTAAGACATGTCATAAGGCATTGGAAGGTATGCCTGAAGACATTCTAATGCATTTCTTAAGAGATTTTAAGGTATGGCTGAAGGCACTTTAAAGCATATGTTAAGGTATTTGAAGGTATGTCTAAAGACATTTTAAGGCATGTCCTAAGTCATTTTAAAGTATTGGTGAAAACACTTTAAGGCATGTCTTAAGGCATGTGAAGGAATTTCTGAAGACATTTTAAAGCATCTCTTAAGGCATTTTAAGGTATGGCTGAAGGCACCTTATGGTATGTCTTAAGGCCTTTGAAGGTAAGTCTGAAGACATTTTAAGGCCTATTTAAATGCATCTTAAGGTATTGGTGGACTCACTTTAGGGCATGTCAAGGAATGTCTGAAGACATTTTAAGACATGTCTTAAGGCATATTCTTTAAGGTATGTCTAAAGTCATGTTTGAAGGCAGTCGTATACCCAAATATAAAACCAAAATAAAATCTTTGATTTCTATAAGGCAAATATATAAAATACAGACATGACATTTTGGTAGGATATTTAAAAGGTCAAACTCGCATTAAATCTCTAACCGAAATTTTCTAGAAAGAATTATTTAATACAGATACTCTACTGGCATTTTAGCCCTTGATATTTCTTATTCTGCCTTTCTGGTGACATGTCAAAATAAATGTTATTGTAAACGTGTCTCACGCAATAATAAATAAATAAATAAATAATGATAATAACAATAATAATAACTAACAACAACAACATAATAATAACTAACAACAACAATAATAACAACTAACAACAACAATAATAACAACTAACAACAACAACACAACAACAACAACACAACAACAAACAAACAACAACAAACAACAACACAACAACAACAACAACAACAACAACAACACACAACAAAACAACAACAACAACAACACAACATAATAATAATAATATATTGAATATGTTTGCACAAAATGTTCAATTAACCCATTTATTTATCAGCCTTATACTATATATTATATATATATATATATAATATATATATATATATATATATATATATATATATAATATATATATATATAATAGAGATATATATAATATATATATTATCTATATATATATATATATAATATATAATATATATTGAGAGAGAGAGAAAGGGGAGAGAGACAGAACAGACAGAGAGGAGACAGACAGACAGAAAGAGAGACAGACAGCACAGAAAGAGAGAAAGAGAGACAGACAGAAAGAGAGAAAGATAGAAAGAGAAAAAGAAAGAAAGAGGAAAGAAAGAAAGAGAAAGAAGAGAAAAAGAAAGAAGAGAAAAAAAAGAGAAGAAAAAAGAAAGAAAAAGAAAGAGAAGAAAGAGAGAGAAAGAAAGAAGAATGGAATCGTCGTCTGCAAAGGATATACAAGAAAATGATGAAAGCCTGATTATTGTGAAGAAGCAACTCGATAAACAATTCTAAGAAAATTGAGATTAAGATTACCCTTGAAATCCCCAATTCATAACGGACACTTGACACGGGTGTTTAATTGATTTAGTAATATCAAGTCATAATGACACTGTAATTCTGTTCATTTATTAAGACCATGGCAAAATGACACGGTAATTCTGTTAATTTACTAAGATCATGTTATATTGTGTTTATTTTATTAGGACTATTTCCGAAGTTATGGGATGACGGCAAAGCTTTTCTTTTTGATGACATTACGCCAATTTTAGACAAGAGAACATTTTTCTTTTTAAGGCGATTAACGATTAACGATTAGCGATTAACTTTTTAACGATTATGGAGAATAAAAGAATTAATTCTCTTTCAGACAGAAACGGTTGATATATACTATATATATATATACTATTAAATAATATATATATATATATGTTATATAATATAATATATATATATATAGTATATATATATATATATATATATATATATATATTATATATATATATATATATATATATATATATATATATATGTGGTATATATAATATATATAAATCATGATATATATTATATATATATATATATATATATATTATTTATATATTAAAAAAAAATTTTAAATATTAATAATTATTATTATAATATTAAATTTATTTATTTTATTAATAATATTTTATATTATTAAATAAGGGTGATTGGCTGGTGATATCACTTTCCAAACAGCTAAACTTCTCCTCCAACACTTAAATTTTTGCCACCAAATTTTTTTCAGCAGAGTGGGATTTTTCGACCTTTCTACATAAATATTTTATGTCACTCACGGATAGAATATTTTACGCAATGCGTGACTAAGATTCTGTAAGGTTCTTAAGTGTGGCTAGCTTAAGGTTACCGACGTCCCGTATTTTCCGGGACAGTCCGTTTTTCAAACCACTGTCCCGTTTTTTGTATCCTGTCCCGTTTTTTTAACATCAATTGTCCCGTATTTTAAAACAGATGAAATGAAATCCAAATTTTTATGCTTATTTTACAACTACGTTGGTAAACATTATAAATCTTGAAATTTAGCAGCTGCAAGCAGCAGCATATAGGCTAGGCATGAAATCGCTATACTTATAAAGGCAGGAAAACTGAGAAGAGATCATGTTCGGAACATGTAGATGTAGTCTTTGAATTTATGTACGTGAATAAGCGAAGGGGCGAAACAATGTCAAAAAATAACAGTCTTCTTTGATCGCTCTGTTGTGACAACAAGTTATTTTTGTGATTTAAAAGTTAATTACACTCCTATATATAATATATTATAATAATATTAATATATATATTATATATATATATAATTATATATATATATATATATATATATAATTTATTATATATATATATATATTGGTAGTTGAGGATAAGACGAGCTCTCCACTGGACTTTTAGTTATTATTCAATTATATTTTAAATAATATTGATTTTCTTGTTATACATCGTAAAATCAAGTACAGGTAATGTAAATTTATTAAATCTAAGCATAGTTAAATTTATAAAATTCTTTTAAAAAATCGTAAACCCAGGCCATTTTTTACTGAACTTGCCTATGTTTCATAAGTCAAACAAATAGGGATTATTTAAAGATACGTTACAAAAATATGGACATGAAGTTAACAAAAAGCACCTTTTCAATTTTTTTTTTTTTTATGAATTTTTAATTTGAAAATCGTATGTGAAGTAACATTTTGCAATTTTTTTTAGTTCTTTTTAATTGTTATATTTTTAATAGAAAATTTAACACTCCATGACCACTTTTTTTAATGGATTAACTAATAGCAATTTTTTATTTTATAACACATTTTTAGATTATTTATTTTACAGAAATTTTATTTTTATACATTAAAAATATATTATTTTATGCATGAACTCACGGGTAGAAATATCCATTCTGCCATATATATATATAATATATATATATATTTATATTATTATATATATATATATATTATATATATATATATATAATATATATATATATAATATATATATATATATATATATAAGTGCAATGTTCCTCTATCAACAGGACACTAGATCGCTTACATCCGTATATATATATATATGGCAAATGCATAAACCCTGGTATTTCTATGAGGGATTCGCCCCCGTACCCCTTTCCCCTTAACCGTGACAGTTGAGGAAATAAAA